>JANVCK010232080.1:0-10093 GCA_026546655.1 Epizoanthus illoricatus | reverse complement strand
GAAAAATACCACTCGTATTTGATGAAAGTGACAAATACCACTCGTGCTTCGCACTCGTGGTATTACTGACACTTTCAACAAATACTCGTGGTATTTTTCATTAATTCTTCTCGAACCGTGGTGTTTCCTATACAAATAATAAACAAAAACATAAAAATATAAAAAACCAAACTCTAGTTCTAACACTGCAAGTCCCCACATCAAACAATCCCTCACAAAAAATCTTAAAAGGTGCAAAAAAAAATAATAAAATAGACTGCTGCAATATGTACCCAAAAAACTCAAAAAGTAAAAATATTCCTTAATTACTATTAAATTATTTTTCATATTCTTTTATAGGTGTCATCATAAGAATGGCTACAAAAAACACGAGTGCTTACCTTCTTCACAAACACCTTGCAAGAACTACTCCTACCACATGTACCCTCTGACAAGAAACCAAATCAATACCTTAATGCTGCTGCAGTACAGAAGTTGGTACAAGATCATATAATTGGCAAATCAATAAGAGTTTGCATAAACTCCAACAAAGTTATGAAAGTTGCATCTGTAAAAAGAAACGAAACACAATAGTCTCCAGTATGTAACTTGAACTGTTGAACTTGACAAAGCATAATAAGAGACCTACAAAACAGGAACAATAGGCACTCTTTTGCCCTCTGAAGTTCTGAACGTTTACTTCATTTGTTGTTGTTTTTAATGTTAATATAACAACTCGAAAACTAAGTACTACGATAAATTCATTTATAAGATTTATTAAAATCAAATTAATGAGTAATCTTGCAGGGCGCATTCAACACTTGATCAATTTCCTGTTCTGTAGAATCTGTCCCGAAGTCTCTAAAAGTTAAAGTGCTTTAGGGAGTCTACACAAAAAAACTCTACAATAATTTCCGAAACGAAATAAGTAAAATTTGCAGATTGCCCTATATATGTCTAGGGAACAATTGTACTAGAATCAATTAATGGTAACGTCAGTAATAGATTTTAAGTTTTCAAACGTTGAAAAATAGTTTGTTGTACGTTTTGCTTCCAATTTATGTTCTAGAACTAGTATTCAAAGGGTAAAAACGCAGAATGCTATAGTTTACGTTTTCATTCCAACTATCAAAGTCAAAAATGTAATAACAGAACTAGTAAATAAACTTACCTCGTTTACAATTTGAAGATTGCGTTCGTCGTCACTTATATCTCTATAAGAAAAGAAACTATATTCTCTCCTTCTCCAAGTGATATTTGAATTGTACATCTCCCTAAAATCTTCACAGCCTCGAATTTCCGAACTTCAACTTGCTCAATCTTGATCTTAGTTCTTACTCTTCATCTCAGCTGTCAGTATTTAAACAAACTCAAAGCCTGAACAAAAAATGCAACTCCATAAATATATGACAATATATTGGCAGCATAGACTTGTCTCGCAGTACTTTAGTTGCAACAGCGACTAGATCTAACATGGAAAACTGGCCTTACATCCTCCAAAAGAAAAGTCTCCTCTCATAGCCAAAGCATGTCATTGCATTGTCAAAGCAGCTTTTTGACAAATAAAATTCGAGAGTTCAGTACTGGCAAACAATCAGAAATGAGAATTGATGCGTGACTCGCAGACGCGAGCATTTTGTTCTGATCAATCTTTGACAGTAAAGCGAAATGATCTCCAAAGTGACCTCATACCCAGTCTCCCACGCAAAAAAGAACAAAAAACTGCAGCACCCTGCATGCAGTACAGTCCTGCCCCCCCTCCCTCTCCCCGAAACTAAAAAAGAAAAACGAATCGGAAATATCATGTACTTATTTAAAATAACTATCCGTATCTCAAACTATCATGTAGTAGCAAAAAAAAACATAACTCGCAAAAAATAACTAAATTAATAAATAAAAGAAAAAAGACTTCGTATCAATAACAGTAAACTGGTCATTTTTCTTTATATTCACTATATATTATATACAAAAAAACTTCTAACAAAAATGTTAACATTACAAAAGCAGTCGCTTTTGGCTTTTGTAAAAAGCCATTGCTTGTTGATAGGTGTTTTTTCATATTGTAATTCTGATCGATTAGTAGCACCGGCCTTTATAAACAGTTTTGATTCATATCGATATTTCCTTATCTCTTGCTCTGTACTTTCCTTGTAATTGGCGTAACAAGCAATTGAGCCTGCGGTATTTTGTGGTCAGCTGCCGACTTCATAAATTTGTTTTTTGCAGAAATCGACTTACGTTCTGGATTTGTTAATTATTATCTATTTGGATATGTTGCAGTAATGACCGTAGCTAGGTGATATCGATTTTCGTAGTCATAATTTCATACATTTGGTGTACTTGGTATGATAAGAAGTTAAATACGTTTTTAGCACTTAGAACACTTTCTATATTGCTTATATGAAGTGCTACGTAAATTTCGAATGGGCGACAATTCAGGAGAATTACCGCGTTCTACGTATATTACTGGGACTTCGTTCTTATGATATTTATTATTAAAAGTACTTGCGCCTCCGTATTTTGTGGCCATCTGTCCAATTTAAAAGGCACATTTTATCTATTTTTCGATACCTATTTTTAGTTTTTAATTGTTATCGAGTAGTAGCACTGGTTTTTATAAACAGTTTTCATCGATATCGATTTGCTTATATCTTTCTGTGTACTTTGTTTCTAATTGGAGTAACAACCAACTGACCGTGCAGTATTTTGTGCTCACCTCTCAAGTTCAAAATTTGTTTTTAATCGATAAATTCGAAGAATTTCAAATTTTATTCATTGGTACTTACATAGCAACTTAGTTGATATGGACTTCAACAGCTGCTAATCAATACATTTGCTATAAATCGCAATTATATATGCTACAAAAATTATTTAAAGTAATACTATACTTCCACAGTTACTACTTTTCACATAGGTTTCTAACCAAATGTTTCAAAAGAAATTTGACAAGTTAACACTTTGTCTTACAAGATTTTATTTACTTTTACTGGTCTTTAACATTCCAGCTACACAAGACCAGCATGACCATGAGGACGACCAAGATGACGTCAGCCAAATCACAGCCAAAGAGTTTGACAAGCTGTGCGACACCCATGAATACGAGGTAGTGACCATAAGCAGCGACGAGGATGACGACCAGCTGCAACCTTCCCAGTCTAGTAGCCCTCTACTGGTCGACGAAGTGGTAACTCTTAGCTCCTCCGCAGTTTCCCCACCTCTGCGTCCTCATTTTCCGGAAACAGAACAGTCGCCGGGAAATAGCACTAGAGAAATTGTTGATGAACCTCCAATGTTCCAGGAGAAGTGGCTGACACCTGGTAGACGCCGGCACAGACGTCGCTGCTTGACAGCGAACAGAATCCGGTCCTACATTAGAAAGGGATGGTCAATAAAGCACCTGTCACCCTATTAGAGGAAGCTAAGGTAAGTGACCCACAAATACTTAATAACTACAACAACTTCGCAAACTTCGAGATTGTGGTAAAATATAAGCATGCTACAAAGTACATTACCTGTCTTGCACCAGATAACTGTGGCAAATAATGAAATTTTTCGGAAAGTTCTAGAAACCGCTTAATGGGATTCGTACGTGTTGTTGTTTGTCGTACAAACATCATTTTCAAATTCTCTAGAAAGTTCTCACAAGCACTACGGAACGTTCTATTTTCTACAAAAGTAAAGCGCAACAAATTAAAAAGCTTCTTGAAGTTTCTAGATATTACAAACAACTTCTAGATCCTTCTAAAGTGACATGACATTTGTACCTTTCCACTTTTCAATAATAAGAAAAAGCTAAAAACGAATCTGATTGGTTAGAACATTCTAGAACAAACGTAATGATGTGACTGGCAAATTTCTAGAAAGAACTTTATGTAATGGCCGCGAGCTTTCTAGAAGAACCTAATCACATAAAAAAGGTCTAAAAACTACGTAACGAGCAAATTGCATCAGTCGCTTGTCACATCGCGAAGCCGTGCATTGGACATGCATAGTTCGCACAACTATTAAAGACCTTACTAGTTTTGCTACATAAACGAGTACACTCCAAAACGGTACGTACACTAGATGGACATGGCCTTACAAATTACCTAACCTACCTCTTATGGTACGAGCTGGTGTTATATTAACGTGTTATCGACTTTATGTGTATTCTGAAATCATGCAAATAGCTAACAGTTGTTGCTTTCGTTTTCCTTTTGTTATCTTAACACGAAATTTCTTTATTTCAACAGGGGCAAGTTGAGTTCTCTAAACAAGAAAGAGCGGACACTCCGATAAGTGAGGACACCTTGCGTTGCCTATCAAAGTAAAACCAGAAGAACCGTTGAAATTTAACAATATTACTTTGTGCAACAACTTTGATAGATCGTAAAGAAAGTATTAGAATTCAAAAAGGTAGGAAGGAAAAAATTAACGTAAACTAATGTATGAAAGACGAAGCTGGTAAACAAGGTAGCAAAGAAACACAGTAACTCTATAATATATGTGAAAGCAAGGAACCGACTAGAAGAGGGAACAAAGGCAAGAAAGAAAAGGAGAAAGAAATAGAGGGTACTGTGCACAAGTTCGTGGTTTCTGAAAGGTCAACAAATACACTAAGTCTACTGTATACGATAAATAGAACAGCGAACTGTGCCAAATAAGCAACGCTAGAAATAACTCAGTTTAAGACTGTTGCTTCTTTTCTAAACGTAAAACAATAATACTATTTTATTTACATATTTTCTTGAAAATGTAAAAAATTAAGTAGATATAATTGAAAACGTTTGTGATAAGCAGCAACTAACTGAAAACTTACCACTACCGCTAAGTACTATCATACAAGTAGAAAGTAGCTTACCGCCAGAAAAGAAGCAATACCTTGTTACATTAAAAGTTACAAAACTATATTAATATATTAGCAACAGCAACTGTCTAGTAGTAAAAATATTTTCCACATTCTCTATCAGGCGAAATAAAGCATTGCAATTCAAGTTACAAGTAAAAAAGAAATACGTTTCAATAATTTAAAGATAGAATGCACGCGACCCAAACCCAATCCTACGACTGCTTCCTTCGATTTTGGAAAACACGAAACTATCATCAGATTCCAAGACAACGTAAGCAAAAGTCAAAGGTGCGAAAATATCGAACTGATCGCGCAACATCTCAGGCTAAGATCCAAAACGAACGCGAAGAATTCGAAAGAAAAAATCACTTAAGTGCTCCAAGGCGAAGGCAAATTCTATTTCGCAGCAATTGGAGCTCTTTTGTAAATTCGGGTCGTGGACATATTGCAGTAACTGTAAAAAACTAATTGCTAATCATTTAACTCCTGCTACTATGAAAACAAAGCATTCTAAGACGACAATCTGTTCTAATTGTTCTACCACCCATTATATTGTACCTACGAAAACTGTTATACCGAAAGAGCTGCTCAATTTAACAACGGAAGATCAACTCTTGTTGCGCCCGTTCGACCTAGACGTCGGACTATACGAGAGAAAGGAGCATGGCTATAGGATAAAAACGCGTCCTATAAGACTAACCATTTCCCATAGGTCCGTCCTGCAGAAACTGACACAGCTGGTTAACGAAAAACAAAAAGACCGTTGCCTCAAAGCTTATCGTTGTTTAATTTCTAGCGACGCCAGTTCTTATAAGAAATTCATTGCTTTGAGAGAAACTCTACTGTCTCAAGGAAGATCTTTAAATGCTTTCTGCATGAAGGTCACGGTTGGAATAGAGTGTGCACTGTGGCCAGCCCTCTATCCGTGTACCTCGTGGTGCGAAAGTTATATCGATGGCAGGGACTCTAGAAAGAGCACAAAAGTTTCTTTTTTTTTGAAACTTCTGTCAACAATACCGGACTACGCACTAAATTACGACCTTTTGCAGTTCCACTTTGACAGATGGTTATACAAAACAGTAAGCAGCGCAGTAAGCACCGCACGAATGTTCTGCTGTTCTCCCGCTAAATCCTTTGATGACAAAACTTTCACAGTAGGATATTGGCAATGGCAGCATCGTTTTCTGATTGACGCGGTAGCTCAATACGGATTCCCATCTGTATTTCTTACCATAAGTCCATACGAATGGTCGTTTCCTTTTCCAGAATGGTTAGAACAACCAAGAGGTCCAACGCAAATACCCTGTCTAGAAACTATGCTCACCGTTCACATCTTGCAAGAAATCGTAAGGGGCTATCTCTGTGGAAGAAACGACAGCAGTTGGAAAAATCATGTGTTCAATTTCAATCACTTAAAAAATACAGCCAACGTGCTAACTTACTTTTACAGATTTGAATTTCAGGGAAGAGGAACAGTACACTTGCACTTGCTAGTATGGTTAAAAGACGTAAGAAAGATCCAGCATAAACATGTTTGAGCAGATCTTGCTGGGGAAAATCCAGAACTGTCTTTCCTAGTTCACAAATACCAGAAATCTCGAACACCAACTCCATTTCTAAAAGAACAGAATGCAGAAACGTTCTTCGAACACAAACAGGATCAATCGGTATCAGAGTGTAAAACATCCAACAGACGCCTTTGTTTTGAATCTGAGGGCCTATATAGCAATGCTTTTGCTTGCTCTGAAATGCGCAATGGACTTTCAAATGGCAGACGGAAAAGCCATGCTCTTGAAGTATGTTAGCGGTTACGTTTCCAAGTGGTCCAACGCTTCCAATAATGATGCATTGTACAGCTACGACGTTTCCGGTTTCGCAGCTGCAAGTAAGTTTCTTTGGATGTATAAGCCCTGCGAACCGGAAATGTTTATGGCCGTATCGTCTGTTCATATCTCCTGCAGCTGCGATAGCAGGAAGAGGTTCTGTGTTCCAAACACTGATCGTGCATCTAGCGATTCTACAGTATTAAGTTACAGACAAAGATCGAAAACGGATGAGAATCTTAGTTTGCTACACTGGCTTCAAACTTTAACACAGAATGGAAAGAAACAAGAAAAATCATCCACTGCTAAAACTTTGGTAGGAGTAAAACGTAGATCGACATTCAGCGATGACTATTTCTTTCAAGAAATTCTGCTAAACTATCAACACAGAGAACAGACTGAACTCGTTCACGTAAATTATGAACAACTACCTCACAATATTCGTCATTTCGCATCTGCAGTAGCACTCCTACCTCACATCTGGAAAAATGAAAAAAGAAAAAAGAAATTAGAAACATGTTAGAGAAACAAGGGAACAAAAACCACTTCATCGACACCGTAATATCGTACATAAGAAGTCTTTCGGATATTCTTCATGTTTGGACTTTCCAAGTTCTTAACTCGCTAGATTTCGCTAATGGCATAGAAGAATCGCCAACTTCTTGTCAATTAGACTTCCATCAACAGTCTATCGTAAAACATGTCAATGGAGCGACAACAAATCGTGCTACATACTACGATTTGACTCCAGAAGTAAACGAACAAAGTAAAAATCACACAACTAACAGCACACAAATAGATCTAAACACTTCTACTCTAAGTGATCACGAAACTTCCCAACAACAAGATCAGCAAAGCTTCCTAACAAATGTCGAATGGAAGAGACCAATTCTAATAACAGGTAAAGCGGGCATAGGGAAGACGCAGACGATCCTAACAGCAATACGAAATTCTGAAGCTAAAGATAAGCAGGTAGCTGTAGCAAGTCCAACAGGATTCCTATCTAGCTGTTACAGATCTAAATGCTCCCCTAATACAACCTGGGACACTGTTCACTCCTTATTTAACATCCCTACAGATGAAAAAGACACTGCAAAAGTAAATTGGGACTTATCGCAGTACGAAATGCTAGTAATTGACGAAATTTCAATGATACAAACATCGATCTTTCAACATATATTAAAGACATTGGCAATCCTACCGTGTCGACCGGTGTTGCTTCTTTCTGGTGACGAGGCTCAACAGCAACCGATCACAACTAAAGCTGGAAAAATGCTACCGGTAAACAGCATCTTAAAAGACCCTGCTTTTCTCCCTTCTGTCTACAGGTACGACTTGAAAATACAGCACCGTTGCTAAGATCCTGTTTTCGAACGAATCTTGAACGCTATAAGATACTGAAAACCTACAAGTGAATTACTAACACAGTTGCACGACCAAAGATTAATATGTGACACCCATGATCCATCAGACAAACTCTTATTGCAATGCATTAAGAAAAACCCCGATCACACATTTCTAACTGTCTCTAAGAACGCCTGCTGCAGAATTAACAGATTAGTACTCGAAAACATGTTCCCTCTACAAAAAGAACTAAAAGTATTACAAATGGACTGCGATTTACTTCTGACATCAGTATACAAAGACACAAAAGTTATTATCACTCAAAATAGAAACAAGGACGGTGTGGTAAACAGTCAAAGAGCAAGAGTTTCTCTAGTACAACGCCAAACAGTTTTCTTGACTTTGCCAAATGGAAAAATAGTAAATACTTATCCTGTAACATGCGTAAACGGAGATAATACGACACAAGTCTACCCGTTTTGTCCGGCATACGCTACTACAATTTGCAAAGCCCAAGGTCAGACGCTGTCCAAGATAATAGTATGGTTCGACACTTTTGTACCAAAGGGTACTGCTTACGTTGCTCTATCAAGGGTAAGAAAACTCGATGACCTGAAATTCCTAACACCCTTAAAAATAGAACACTTCCAACCTGCCTACTGAACACTCGTAAACAACAACAGTAAGATACTTTGTTTCTTCCAGATGAACAAGAAAAAACGTGTGCAACAGAGGGATTTCAAGGCAGTAGCCTACTTTAACCATTTTCCGTATAGTTTTTTGAAACCATACGGTAAAATCGAAGGCTCACCAGACCTAGACTCAATTTCTAGAAGAATAAAACCGGTAAACTGCGAATTTCTGTGTAGGCCAAACATAGCTTTAAGTGAATTCGCAGAGACCTTAACAGAGAACATAGAATATCTAGAGTCTAACTACTTCCCTTTGGTACGAACAAAGAATGTTACCAAATGTAAACAAAAGATTGCAAACTTCCTAACTACTCTGTCAAAGTTTAACACAAGAGAAAAGACAACAGCAGAAAAAAAAGATGTAAAGAATTTGTTAAAGGAGCTCTATATGCATGATGAATCTGTAACAGCTTTCTTCGAACAAGCTTGTCAAGTAGGTTCAGCTCTATATTTAATGTCCGTACATTATATCACCTTCCGAGCACTTTTGACAGATCCCGAAATGTACTCCGACGTAGTAGAAACTTTGCAAGGTGCAAGAGAATTTAAGAGAAAGAACAGTAAAATTTTTGAAGACGTTTCTAGAGGGTACCTGCGTTACTCAACCTTCTGTTACAGATTCGCAGCAAACAACGACTTCCAGGCCGCTGTTAAACGCCTTAGATACCTCAGACAAAGATTCGGATGACCAAACAAAAACAAGAAAATTGACAAAGTCAAAACCAAAATAGAAAAAACTGCACAAAACTGCCCTAGAGGAACTAGCAGACAACCAGCATCTGTAAATACAGATACTAAACATACAAGCCTGTCTCACTTGCACTTCCTTGCAAAATCGTAAAATATAACAACAGTAACTACGGCGTATGAGATCGAAGGACTTAGAAAAGTGTAACGAAAGTTGTTTCCTTGTTTCCATTTTTAAACAAACTACTAAATAGAACTAAAACACGCCGTTCCACAATTGTAAAAGGAGTAACAAATAATTACGATCCTTGAATTAATGTAAAATAGGGCCCTATAGTATGCAACTGAAACTAAGACATGTAACAAAATCTTGTTGTGTAACAAACTGTAGAATGTTAAAAAAACTCTTAACAAAACAAATAAAGATCAGAAAGTTACAGAATCGCAATACCGAATTATCTTCCCTCGCAAAAGTATAACGCCATATACCGTCATAACGACTAATAAAGAAAAAGAAACATTTGTACGAAATCTCAAAAAGAAGATGAGGAGGAAGTGGGTAAAAAGTGCCGAACAGCTTGGTTTTTTTATTGAATTAGGAAGGGAATGGGGGCAATCCTCCATTAGGTAGTGCCTAATCACAGTAGCAAGTTATCCCTGTGATAACTTTTCTGACACCTCTAGCTTAAAACTCTTAAAGACTAAAGGATCGATAGGCCATGCTTTCACAGTTTGTATTC
>JANVCK010232068.1:0-10093 GCA_026546655.1 Epizoanthus illoricatus | reverse complement strand
ATTATTATTATTATTATTATTATTATTATTATTATTATTATTATTATTATTATTATTATTATTATTATTATTTATTTTTGTTATTTGTCGAAAAATAGTATCAAGCAACAATAAAATATAAGAATAGGATAGCCCAGTCCATAATGTACCAACGTTAATCCATCCATATATGGAATTAATCAATTGCAATCACATGCAAGCATCCGATTCGGGATCGCGATTTTGTAACATCTTCATTTTCAGTCTTGATATTACCATTTTCGTATTTAAGAAAATGTTTCAAAATGTGAAATTGAAAGAATTGAATAGAAAACAATGAGTAAACGCAAACATACTAATCAAGAGCTTCTTTTTCATCTTTCTTCTTCCCTGTTAAGGTCAGGAAGCCCTTTACTTCATAGTTAGTTTGTAACCAGTCACCGCCGGGATCGTCTTATTTGAGACTGGTCAGTCATACGTTATTCGACGCTCTCAGCCGTTTCAAAAGCAGAGTAGCAAAAATTCATTTTAAGTGGGATACTCTATCAACAACTAATCAGTAAACAATTTGAAGAACTGAAACCTCTCAGGCACTACCTTCGTACTTTTATACAGCGTCATGTCACAATTATGTTTTCCAGTTTGCACTTGTATTACTTCCATAATTTTGCATAATGCGTACAAGGATGTACAATAATAATAATAATAATAATAATAATAATAATAAAAATATCCTATCCTATCCTGCTACTACTACTACTACTACTACTAATAATAATAATGATAGTAATAATAATGATAATAATAATAATAATAATAATAATAATAATAAGTTATCATTTTATTAATATTACTGTCACACTTTTTAAATTTGTTTTTGCCCATGAGTTGAGAAGCTACATCTTAGTTGTTAAATGCGTTTCTTATGCGGTCTTAAAGGCTGTCGGATACTTGTGATCGGAGATCGACTAGATTTGAACCTATTTAATCCAGTATTCAATAAAATTTCAGTTCTTTTCATTAAATTATACAAAAGTTCATTGTACGTTTGTACGTTGAATTAAACGCAACCTCAGTATTTTGATGAAGTTTCTTGAGGAAGTAATTAGAAATTTAAGTCATCTTTATCTGATCGGTGCCATTATCAAATCTTTCAAAATCAAAATCAACACATTCAGAGAAATCTTTCCTATTTAAACAGTTAAAGGTTGATCTTCGCGATACCTGGTTGCCATGACAACGACAGATATCTACGACACAGCGAAATAGTAACACGTTACGTGTGGAAAATGTGAACGTTTGGAGTGAATACTTGGAAGAGCTATACCATGTAGGAGTGATTATCTTGGGTTGCTAAGAAAACATGCCCTTGTGAATGAAATACAGACAGTTTCTGGCTCAAGATTGTTATAGATGTAATTGTTTAAGAGACAGGACAGAAGTGGATGTGATTTTGAAAATTCCTTTAAAATTTATTTATCGCTTTCTTCTATATGTTTACCAGTAGGAAAAAATATAAAATTAAAATATTTTAATGTCCAGTTTTCCAATAATTGTATTATTGAATGAGTATTTTTTGTCACCGTCAGAGTTGTCAATTGTCAACATAAAAATGACATTACTGTCACTAAATTTGAATTTCCACTGACAAAGCGATTAGCTCATATTTTATCTTTGGTAACCTAGAATTGCTCATGAAATTCGAAATACGGACGGGAGTGAAATCAATTCAACCTATTAGGAGAGCTGAAAATGTGAATTTTTTGGTTGTAGTTAGAAAATGTATAACCTCTGGTTATAGCTGACTGGGGAGAAAATCAAAACACTGCCATCTCTAGTATTAAAACTATTTTAACTTCTTGCCGAGCAAGACAAACACTATATATACCGCCGCCCGACTAGAGATAACCTGGCACGTCACTCAAGTTTTATCTCACCGAAATCATTTATTGTTCTTGAACTGACTACTGAAAGTCTAATGCAGTGAGCTGAGATTGGCCATACTCTAAAAGGCTTTCCAGTAGTTGTAGATTAAACTTTGCTTAATTCGTTAATTTTATCTAATGTGCAATTATGTAACTAGTCTTTGTTCGCATAGATGAACAACCCTTCAACGCAAAATTGCCAAGTAGGTGAATTAACTTTTTGCGCAATTTTAAGACACATATCAATCCACTAAGCAATGGAATCATTAAAAGTGAAACTTCCTCGCATATGGAATATAATGATGATGACAAATAACCAGTGAACAATCACATTTGGCCGGATTGTTATGTAGATTTGTGTACCTCAATGGTGAGTCGTAATGTAAAGCCATATATCGTGTTCAATGTAGAAGCATAATTATACTTCAACTATTAAACTGTCCTGAGATGGCATTCTCCTACGGTTACGCACAACTATAAATCAACTTTAAGCAATAAATTATTTTGTGTCGTATTACGCAGTTAACGCTTATGACTAATTTTTTAAAGCTTGTATAAGAGTGAAATAATGGTTGTCTAATTTCGTGTTCTGAAAAGGGCGGTTTCAAAAATATTTTACCCGTGTTCACTGAAGACCAAAGGTTTCATTTGTAGCAGAAAACCACCAACAACTCAGGTAAGTTAACGCGAGGCAGTTGTCATGCTTAATCGGACGCCAAACGAAAATAAAAACTAGCTTTTAAGAGTTAACTTTCTTCGACTGAAAACGTTTTAAAGCAGATTTTATATTCTATTTACATAAAGAGGTCAAAGCCGACGACAGAGAAGGTAGTCATGTTCTCAGTACGAATAAAACAACTTGTTGGCGTTGCCTGATGCGCGGGGTAATTGGGATTTGGATGTCAATAGACACATAGTACTGTGTAGTACGAAACGTGATGGCAACATGGCGAGGAACCTAATGGTTATCACCATCAAGGATTCTCTCGATGTCTAGAAATAACAACTAAAAAGTGGTGCCTGATTTCTAGTTTTGTAAACCATTTTAACTGCGCATTGTCAACTGTCAATAAATGAATGCCTTTCTTGAGTTGTACTTGCTGCGATGAAACAGCGTAAACAAAAATAGAAAGCAATTTGCTCATGTTTGCTGGTAATTACAGCATTTCGGTGTTCAAAAGCCGGCATCAGCTGGCGAAAATGTGAGAATTTTCTGTTCGAGGACAATTTTTGACGTATGCTTTTTTATCGCGAACAAAATATTTTGCGTTCAGTCAGTTGATACAAAAATGTCAGAAGCACTTGTTTTAGATCAAGGAAAATATTTTCCAAGCAAATGTTTTAATCATTTGAGTTTTCTATTAGTTGTTGACTATTACTATTACTTGCTTTGTATTTCATCTGCTATTCCTGCTGATGAAAGCAGAACTTCAGTTGACTAGTTTTTTAAAATCATTAAATGACGCAGCTAAGCTTTGTTGTCTCATTGTCATGAAGTTTCTCTTGAAATAAAATAAAATAAAATAAAATGAAGGGGAATTGGAAAGACTTTCCGGAAATTCGCCTTTAATAAACTCTACATCTGACAAAATCTTGCAATCTCATCTTTGGAAGGTTTGTACTTTTTATCCATCTTTATCCCACACTTCCGCTGGTTATTCAGAAAAAGATAGTTATGTACACATGTTGTGATTGTACCTGCTTGATTAATGTTTTCAACATTTTTATTTAGATTTCTAGTTTGACTCAATATCAAAATCTTAGAAAACAAATAAACTGACTGGGTAAGCCATAAATGATAAACTAATTGAAATTCCATATTAATGGTCTAAAACCAATATATGTCTGCTCTAAATCCGTTTATTCTATCAGAAATGCCATCTAGAACCTGGTTGAAAATCGCGGCGGGATGCAATTTGTAGAATATATTTTTGTTCAGTGTTGCAATTGACTTGCCGCAGCTAAACAGAATGAGCCGTTACGACACCCACTTCGCGAAGCCATTCAATATCTAGAGCCAGCATATTCACAACAGGACTGACTGGGAATCTTAAGCTGAACGCGTTTGGCAATTTAACTACGAAATCAGTTTAAAAAATATATAATGGGCAAGAACTAGAGATAGCGATAGAGGGAGAGACCGGTTCAGTAGAATCACTTTGATATTAATTCCATAGTTTTGAACACAATACAAGGCTTCCACGCATTAGATGAAAGCCATTTTTGTAAATATATTTGAAGCCGATTCCATTGTGTAACAGTAAATGTATTTCCTATGTTGTAAACACAACATTGAAAGATGCTCGGAATACCGACCTTGGCGTTATTTAAGAATTGCTTGGCTTGCAGAATTAAAAAGTAATTTAGAACTAAATAGCAAAATATAATCGAAGCTCAACTATACAACTTTGCCTTGTATTGAGTACACACCCCGGCCAAACATTCCTTATCTTGACACCTATTCAGCTGTTACGAAATCTGTTGGTTACTCCGTTTGTTCAATTTCAAACTTTGACGCAATTGGGTGTAAACATAGATTTCCCACAACAATTTTAATGAAGAATTAGAAGGTCTATAAAACATTTATACATGTCGTACTGTACTGAGACTATAGAAAGAAAGAAGCGTGGGTTGTTAATTCCGGAGAACTTCGAAATCGCATAACACCTCGAGCTAACAGGGTATAGAATTCTTCAAAAAATTTTATCAAAACAATGTTGGCTTTCATTGTAATTTAATTAAATTAGGTTGTAGTAAAGAATTGTTTATATCTAATGCAGTTGATACCAAAGTTATCGACATACTAGAAACCTACTGATAAAAGCCACTCGTAACAGATTAAACATATTTTGTCAATTTGGTGGTAACTTAATCTGTCCGCAGCCAAAAAATTAATTTTTCGTTATCTATACAGTGTATCACACATCTTCGCGACTGGTTGCGCCAAATTACTGGACGAAATCAATTTCTCATTTTGTTTCTCTTGTATCTGTAGGAATAACTCTAAGGATACTGAGATTTTGATTGGTATGATCATAAATATTTTAGTATGTTTAGCGGTCTGCTCTAATAAGAATGGACGTTTGTAAATGAATTTTCGCTTCAAAGGACTGAAATTGCTTCCTCGTCGCCTCTGTACGAGTAACACAAAAGGTGTTCGCATTTGCCGTGGGAATTTTCCCATATGGCACATTAATTCTCGGCTGTGAGCCATTGTTTATTGCCGGCTCAATAAAAGTGCATATTGTTGGAACCTAGGAACTTATTGAAGGTAATTTCTATGACCACAGCCATTGACAAGCAGTTTGCTTTACGCCTCTGCTTTATTTACTGATCTCCTTTTATAGGCGAGATAAAAGGCAGTCCCAGTGGAGCTCGTGCGCAGAGTAACAAGGATAGCGACACGAAACAGACCCTTGCACCGAAAACACGCTCCATAACTGAACCATGAACAAGTTAATCTGTTTTGCTTTTCTTGCATCCTTTATCGCCCTAGCATGTAAGTACAGTCAGTTTTCTCTTATTCCTACATTTTTTCTTTAACATATCCCAATATTTTAAAATTGAATATTTTAATACTCTTTCGTTATTCGTATGTGAAACTCGTCTAGATATACGAATGCTCAGATTTAGACTTTACAATTTGATTTTCAGTATAGAGATGAAGTCGATTTACAGTTCTTCTCATATCCCGACCTATTTAGTGAACCCGTTTCTTCGCTAAAATGAAGAGATAAAACTTCGATATTCCTGTCCCTAATTAAATTTGTGTAACGACTAGCCTTTTTATTATTTCATGGTGTGTCTGAATTTGCTCTCTTAATCCGTTTCTTTTCATGCGATCCATGATCTGGGTCGCGACAACTTTTTTTTACAGTTTTAATTCTAGGGCGCAAAAAATCACCGACTCTTTATTTAGTAAATAGTGGTAACAGTTCCTCAAAATCCTATACCTGCATATCGATAGTTTTCAAGCAATGTACCACACAGAGTTGAAAATCTAGAAAGCATTCCTTAGAAAAGAAAAAACATACAGTGCCATAAAACTTATAAAACAAATAAATAAATTAGTGAATGCATTTCCGTCAGTTTCTATTCTTGTTTTCTTTTAGAAATTAATTTTGTGCTATCCAGTAAAATGTTTTACTCCACTTGAGAAGGCTTGACCTCGCTTTTCTCACACGAAACACAGATTGCGCGTTACGTTTCTTGGCTAACATGAAAAATAATCTGACAATTAGTTCAAAGACATATGTTATGGCTAGCTGTTTGATTATATTCACTTGTAAAGTAAAGCATATGGCAAACGTAAAATGCTAAAAGTTAGTCTCTGAACTTGGATCTATAATACTGAATTATAAATAAATCGGGTTTGGTTGGCTCGGCCCAAAGACTATCAAATTCTGACTTGTGGTTTTATATTCTTGCTTTCCAGATGCCTTCCCAAGCGAAGAAAGAAGTAAGTAACGACTTTATTAATTTCAAATTGTTGGCTGTATAGAAGGTATTGATTTATAATCAGTCAATGTGTTGAAAAAGTTCAAACAAATCGCTGCGACACGGCAATAATTTTTTACAAACAAGATTTCCTATTTCAAAGCTGGGCTATTCTTTCGTATGGAAATAAAGATATTCTAGAGGCATAAATTAGAAATTTGTTGATTAATTAATCTTAATTTTTTTAAACACAGATATCTGTATACAATCCATTATATCTGGTGCAATCTTGTTACTTTTTCTTTTTCTAGGATTCTTTCGGCGGGAATTTGAAGAAGAAAGTTAGTATACAATTCTGGAATTCATGTTGTTGTATCACAATTTGTACACCTATACAAATACATGTAAACAGTGTTTATTGTCGCACAAAGTTAAAGCTTTCTCAGTTTTGATGCGAACTTCACTATTCGAGTGTTGTAATTAACTCAGGTTGAAGGAAAACCCAAAGAAGAAAGCGGTCTCCCAGAAATTATCAGCTGCAACATAAATTACGACTGAACGCAAATTCTAAACAAAAATTCGAAACAATTACAATAGCAAACTTCAATTTCAGTTTCTTTATTTCAAACGCTACGTTTACCCGCTGGTAATGTTACAAAAAGAATCGGCAGACGAAGCCAGCTTTCTCCAATATTAATAACAACTATGACTATGTCCTTCCGCATTCACGGTTTGAAATCACGCAGTTATTAAATTCTCAAGATGTCGACAAATGAAGCAGCTCAAATTTAATATCATGCATTCCCAAAAACAATAAAAAGAATGCAAATAGCGGGCCAAAGAATTAATTCCAATGTGAACTTTGATGAAATTCCATCTTGTGTAGAAAATCGAAAAGATGTTTACTACTGTAGCCATTGACTGTACACACCAGGGCACTGAAAATGTAATCAAAGATTTTTGTTTCCCGTAGAAAAGGCGGAGGCAAAAAATATATTATTGAGTTAATTTACCGATGCTCCATAACGTGGGAATAGCAAAATATGCCGAATACTCAGAGCAATGCTTGTTCTGGCACATATACAGTAAAGGCAACTGCGCGCATTTTGCCAACTGACTGTAATCACGCAACTGAAGACATTTTCTTTTCAAATAATCCACCGAACTTAGCTGAAAAGAAACGGAACTCTGCTTTCTCATAAATATATATCGATTGCTTATAATATATGGAATAGACAAGCGCCCTCTTGCAATCGCACTGTGCCATATGTTTCCAACACTTAACACTTTTTTTAGCCTTTTTCTATCTCCACATCACTCTGGTCATAATGGGATTAACATAAAACCACTGCATGTGTGTTTTAAGGAATATTGCCGAACAGTCACATTAAAATAGTCAAAAATTTTTAAGGACAGATCGATATCTTTAGTTTTAAAATACCGTAACTCTTCATCAGATAACAGCTGAGATTCTGTAATTTCTTTTTACTGCGCTGTACGATCTCACTTGATGAATTTGCAATAATTTAATTGCAGGAAAAAACAGAGAACTTGAAGAAGCCGAGAAAGAACTCGAAAAGCGTTAGTACTTCAAGTTATTTTCCCTTGAAGTTGGAAACTTTTGTTACCGTAATATTAATGAGATTTTAACAACTGGGCAATAGAGGGAAGCTTCCGTTTTTCTTCATTAAAGGTTTCAATCTTTTTAAAGTCATAGTCATTGCTTTGTTTTCCTAATCAGTAACTTGTCTCGTTTCTCAATACAAATAAATGAATTACTCTTACTTCCTAAAACATTGCAATTAAGAATGATTTTATATTGGAAAAATGATTTATCAGTGCACTGAATGCCATTGTTGAGTCGCCCTAACCGACTGGATCTTTTTCTGATTACATTTTAGTTCTTGCAAGGGAATTTCACGAAGAAAATGAAGAGAGTTAGTATTTTTATAATACATTACATGAATCATCATTATCAATGATTCATATTTTAGTCGCACTGGCGGGCGGTGCCAGAATCTATCGATGGCCAGCAGGTAAGGCCGTTCATAGGCTTTTACCGACTGACTTGGGATAAAAATGCTCGACATGAAGCGGCCAAGTTTTAATGCCAGATCTACAACCGCCTGTCACATGAGTTATACCACTTCAAAATACTATGTTAACAACTATTTCAGTTCTAAATTCTCTTTGTCTTGACATACCGCTTATTTTTGTTCAAAAAGATTTTTCGTAGGCTTATTTCCGGAGGCGGGCTTATGATCGGGAAGGAGGGACACATTATTCAAGGGGATTTTTCATGTTGAAAATGGCCGTTTGCGTTTGAATTTTTTTTCTCGAATTCACTTTCTTCTTGTTCATCTTATCAGCTTTCTGTTCAATATTGGCAAAATTTTATGCTTATCACTTGAAAATCTATATCGTGCATTGAGCGAAATTGATTTTGATATCACTTTTTTCCATTTTCTCACATACCTGTCTCGGCATTCTTGTGTTTATGCCCATTTTTTGTTGTTGTTATCAGTTGATTTCTATTTCTCTTCTTATACTCTGTCCTTCTTTTTCTGTTCAATATGAGCTAATTTCAAGCTTATCAAATCTATAGGTTCTTACACTAAAATATTTCGTCCTGGTCTAAATTAAAGTCTCTAAACACTTGAATTTCTGAGAACAGGAACAGGAAACATTGCCGCATTTTCCTTATCTTTAAACATTTTATCTCTTTGTGTGTCTTTAATTAATTTGGCACCTGTGTGTCTCTATAGCAAGTATTTCTTTCCATAACCGTACGCCTTTTGTTTAGTGTATGTTAAGTATAAATGCATTATTTGCAGTCGCTTCTCGTTATATATTGGCCGTGGACGAACTGTTTGATGTTGAATACAGCCGTAGTTGCAATAGATAAAAACCTTCCTTAATCTTAATATAAATATGTCTATTTACAATATATACCTACAGATAACCCGTTCAGCAAGAAAAATGAGAGGAAGGAAAGTTAGTATCTAAGTGATATCTAGTCTAGCACTAAACCTTCTCCCTATCCATTTTCTTTAATGTGCTTTTTTTTATAATGGCATCTCTTTATTTTACTTGATAGCAGTTATTTACATGTTTGTATTACAAATGCATTCTAGAATGCATTTTCTTTAATGTGTGGTAGTTTGTTGGAATGATTAACTGATGGTGAAATTACATAATGTCTATTTACAGGTCTTCTCAAACGAGAGCTTGAGGAGCTAGAAAGTTAGTATATTTTTCAGCTTTGAACTTTTTTGTGTTGGATTTCATCCACATTATTAATCTGCCCCTCGTATTTTGCCGTTGATTAAAATGTGGATTGTAATTTTACACATTCAGAAATCATCAAACTCAGGGAACTCGAGGAGGAAGAAAACGAAAAAGAGAGTTAGTATTGTTACAATGTATTATTTTAAAGCTATTCAAATATTTAGACTATAATTCCAGGAAAATTGGCAAATGTCAAATTTTGTTCCAGTTATACTATGGCTAACAGAAGACAAAACGCTACTAGATCAAAGAAAGGCAAATATAAGGAGAATGAACCAATTGTCCTGCATTTTGTGAGCCGTAACTGAATGAACTGCACAAACAATTACAAAATAAAAACCAACACGAAGTTAATACTGTCAGTTATTTCCAACGGAACAATTACTAAATAAAAACCAACAAGGAGTTAGTACTGTCAGCTATTTCCAACGGAACAATTACAAAATAAAAACCAACAAGGAGTT
>JANVCK010232057.1:0-10093 GCA_026546655.1 Epizoanthus illoricatus | reverse complement strand
GTAACAATGTACATACAGATAATGCAATGCAATACATACTTAGTTATACACATACACCCCCCCCCCACACCCCTCCATTATATAATATATCATACGGTTTTGATACTGAAGATTGTTAGTGTAGGATTGATTTGCCTGACTTACATACATACATACATGCATACATAGTCATGTCTATACCTTCGACATGAACACAAGCTAAGGTCATTTCGAAACCCATACAATAAATTATCGTAATATAGAAAGTGAAATAATAAACGGTAGAAAATACAATTTGCTGTGAGGAAGGATTTCGTTCGAAGATATCCCGTTGCTGGATGAATTCCTAACAAAACTTTGGCTATTTCTTCGAAGACATTTACGCCAATAATGCAAAAACCTTACCTTGTTTTTCAAAAGAACCTAGTACAATTTTTAGACCATGAAAGGCCTAATTTCCGAGAAGTATTATTAGTACTATTATTGGTTGTACTGCGCATGTCACAAAGGAAAATTTTCTCAGAAACAGGAACTTTTGGTAATTGTTTCTCAGTTTTCATGTACTGATTTGAGTGTGTCACTGAAAGTGAGTGTAACGATTTAGCCAGTTTCAACAGACATAAATATGCAATCTATTAAAACGAGCCATTCCCGCTAGGGGAACAGCATAAAATTAAGACAAAAACAACATTCAGCTATATTTTCATGGACTTCGAACATAAGTTGTTTTTAAATATTGAATATTCATGAATAATTGGAGCCTGTGTCCGTGACTAAAATAACTCACAGAGTTCGACATGATCAGATAACACATAAAACTGTATTAGATGAACTAGCAATTCGCAAACACGTTTACCTGTCGTGAAGGTCGGCCGTCATTTTTTTAAAGCTTTTACTTGCAGTCCGTCTAATGAAAATGTCTTCCCGGAAGCAAAGCGGAAGGGGGTAGTTAATCCTGGCCGTGCGTTTTCTCAGAAGTACGTATCGACCGGGTTCGTGGAATTCGAACCCATGCTGACGCGGCCTTTAATAAATTAATTTTTTTTGTGATGACCCAACGACCTCAGAAACGATAAGCCCTCGACCCTGAACTGCCATTGAATGAACAACGTCAGTAACATGATTTTCACGGGAGTTTGTCTAGAAACAGATAGAATAAAGAAAACGATACCACTAGTTTCTGACGAAAGCAATGAAACATGAACTAAAGTTAAAATCGCCTTGAGATTGAGGAATAATAATATGCACACGCTATTTACATTATTTCTCAATGTTCTCGTTTCCGGTTCATACGACGACGGATTTCAGTTACAATTTGGTGGTCGTGAATTTCCTCATCACGTACAGAGCACAAACTCTACGCTTCATGTTGCTTCCTTTCTTTACCAAGGAAATTGCTTTCTTTTTACTTCACAAGGGTAAACAAACTAGATATGTTTAGTGAACCTTTGAAATTATTTGAAACCTTTTAGTTTTGCTGTTTTAGTATTAGAGCTGGACCGGTAAACCTAATGACCTGTTCACAGGCATAGACTCAGACTGCCACTGACACAGAGTTTTTGAAATAATCAGCATTAAAAGCGACTTCCGCTATCCAGAGTTTCTTTTTTTCATTTCATTATTTAAAACACAGGAAAATAGTAGAACTCGGGAACTGTTAAAGAGAAGCCAGCAAAAAAAATGATTTGATGTAAAATACGAGGGGGGAAAGGTAGAACTCTGGAAATGTAAATCAATTCAACGACGAAATCATACGGGAAAATAATCTACCGGTATTAACTTATGACCGGAAATTGTAAATTAGTTTCATGTTTGGCAAAAACAACAAAGAACATCAAAATACTAAATACTTTCTAAAACTTTATAATTCAGAAATTGTAAATAAGTAAAAAAAGAAGAAAAACATACTGGAAATGGTACATCTCAGGAATCGTAAATTAGTTTATCTTAAAAGGGAAAACAACGAAAAACAACATAGGTTTCTTGGAATATTCTGGGGAATATAAACTACAAACGTTTAAACTAAGAGATGACGATTGTGTTACATTATGCGAGTTCTCGATTACGCACAAAGAACTGACTATTCAGTGAACACAGGATGCAGTATGAGAGGAGGAGCACAGGATGAGAATGCTTTCAATGATACGTCACGGATATACACGCAAGGGCAGGCACGGGTCAATATTAGCTAATATTGTATACCTTCTTCTCTGTTTATTCTTCCTTTTAAAATAACTTTGATCAAGGTTAAACTGAATATAACTGTCAACAAAGCAACATTTGTTTCCCAAAAGACAAAAATTGAGAACATACATGTCACACATCCGACCACAAAAACAGTGGTCGTTTTTTGCTTGCCGTAAAATCCCGGTAAAAAGACCCGTGCTTATACAAGTTCGTAAGCCAAAGGGCTGTGGACTTGCAACAAGTCTAATTCACAGAGAATAGGCAATAAAGAAACCTGTCAAGCGCAAAATGCTCGAAAACCATCTCAGAAACAAAAACCAAACGCGAAGTGCTTGGGGGATGGCATCGCATCATCGAACGTTATCAGATTGGTGGGATTATAACAACAACAACAACAACAACAATAACAACAACATGAACAATATGAACAACAATTAAAAAACCAACAAGTGACAGTGCATGAGTGACACTGGAAACTTGAAGTTGACACTTTCTGCCGGGGTTTGTTTTGCTGGATTCGTACGAAAGTCTGGATTTTCTGTGTTTAATCCATAACTTCCCTTCTTTTTTTAATGCGCAATTTAAAGATGATCCCTAATGCATTTCTTGCCTTGCTTCGCCCGCAGTTTGGCTTGGAAAAAGTCTGAAATTTAGCACACAAAAATTTGTACGACCCCTAATTTGTCCCAGCGTACTTTTTATCTGTGAAAACTAGCCAGTTCAAGTGGCGAGTTCAGTCTCGAAAGAGGACGTATCAGAAATATTCTGGCATACAAGGGGAGAAACCCACATCGCCTGCTGTGTCCCCTCCCGTATCTCCCCCTGCCCTCTCCCCTGGCGGTGCTGTGTATCCGTAGAAGGATATACATACCTCTTATTAACCGAGTGCGAGGTCCATACGATAAGTTTTGGACCGAATTTTTTCCCTTCATTTTATGGCCCAAGCGCGCAGGCCATGAAAAAGGGAAGGAAAAAAACGAGGATCCATAACTTACCGTACGGACCGAGCAAACGAGGCTAATAAGATATTTATTATTAATATGGTTTTGTTGCATTTTATTACTGAAACAAAATTTGGAAAGGTAAAAAAATGATAGCCACTCGAGAGCGAGCTTACGGACCTGAAATTGAGCAATCACAGCACGCGAAATTAATCAGCTATGTAATAAATTCGATTATAGTAGCTGCACTTGCCAGTTCTTTAGTATTCGCCGGCGTGTAGGAGCGTTTTGATGTTCAGCCTTTAAACCTTGTTTTGAAATTACCACCCACCGAATTACCTTATATAGCCTCTATTTCTGGCTATCTTTTACAGCTTACTCCTGAAGAGGAGGAGAAAATATGGCTGAGAAGGGAGAGGAATAAAATGGCTGCCTCCAGATGCCGATTGAAGAGAAAAGAAAGACTGGATACGCTTTTCAAGGTGGACATATTTATTGTTCAATTCGGAATGACATCAGCAGCGCCACTTGTAACACCAAACCACTGGTTATTGAATCTCTAGCTTTTTGATTGCATGGTTCCTCAACTGATGGTTACGGGCTGCTTCTAAATCTTAATATCGTGGGGGATGGGGGTAGGTGGAAGAACGATTTGTTTTTTTGCCCTGGCTTGGTCCTGCAATTTTGTTTTCGGTTTTCCCCCCCTCTCTCTCTTTGTCTTTATAATTTTGTGTCGTGTAAATTTTTTTTTGGCATTTTGGCTCGTGCAAATTCTTTGTTTTACAAATTCTTCCACTCCCCCCTCCCCCAACAAAATCAAATGGTCCCTCCCTTAGTTATACCTTTTATGGAAAAGACCTCTTTTTGAAAACGGAAGTAAAGTTCAGAATCTGCTTGGATTTTGTTTTGGTATTAAAAAAACAAGTATTACTGCGTTCACACTTTGGCTCTCTATCATCTTATATCCAACGCGTGTTCGTGGAATAATTGTTAAATATCTCGCGTTTAATATTTAAGAAATAGAAAATATTTCCGTGCTTTCCATCAAGTTATGGTAACACAAGTGCAAGTTTGGGAGAACAAGAAATAGTTGTGGTGGTACGAACAGAAGGCGAGTTATGGTAACACAAGTGCAACTAGACTAGTTTGGGAGAACAAGAAATAGTTGTGGTAGTACGAACAGAAGGCGAGTTATGGTAACACAAGTGCAACTACACTAGTTTGGGAGAACAAGAAATAGTTGTGGTAGCACGAACCGAACCTTTATTAAATAAAAGCAGCCATTACACGAACAACGAATTTCTATGTTTTCCATCGAGTTGTGGTAAACAGCTTTCAACCAACCAGAGCCAGCGTTATATCCAGGTTATTTTATAAATATGTGTGTGCCTGTGTACACGGTTTGATGTAAATGTATGTGTGTCTGGCATGACTGTCTGCTGTTTCTGTTTTATTCAATTAGAAAACAACCACATTCAGCACGAAACTAATCTCGAATTATTTGCATATCTACCCTCACAGATGGCAGAAGAATTGGAATCTATGAACGAAAAAGTGGAATCCGAAATTGCGAAACTCCGTGCTGAGAAAGACGCACTAGCTCTTATGCTCAACTCGCACCGCTGCATAATCAATCCCTCTTGATTGCTATCGCAGGAATAGCATGAATGGTAATGCCTTTGAACTTTCCAATCCAGGCGCGAAAATGACGTACATGCGGCGATGCATGTCAGTTTGTTGGACAGTAAGGTGATATAATTCATTTTCAAGAATGCGTACTATGTTCTCTATGTAAATGGTTATTTTAACAGAACATGCGAGAAATTGTAACACCAGTTCTGCTAAGAGACAATGACTATATTGATGTGTATAAAGTTATGCAGAATAGAAAATTTTCCGCATTCCTGAAACAGCTTTTGGGCTTTTTCTAACTATGAAGCATATCTAGAAAATGTTGTCGCTCAAATAGCCAAATTTTGTGGTAATGCTATTTTTCCTTTAATAAAAAACCCTTTTTCTGTAACAAAAATGACATCTTTTTTCTCTACATTTTTTTCATGCGGAGAAAACCAAGTTCATAAATACTATAGCTGAGATTGTCTTACAATGTTGTAAAACCATGCAAAGCTATATATTAAAGTTCTAAGATCCATGTTCATTACAGTATTATTTTAAATATTGTGTTTTAGCTCCAGATAGGCAAAGGGCGACGCTCCCACCCCATACCCCAAGCAGTTCCCTCGAGAGGGCATGTGTTTTGCAAGTTTGCCCTGCTCCCTTATTGGTTAAAATTGCCGATGAATTGTGGCGACCAATATGGAGGCCTGGTCAGTTGTAAATATGTTCAATATATTATTCCGAAGAACACAATTTAATTGTCTATTTCACTTTAATATTTCACTTTGATAGTAGAACTATTTTTGAAAAATTCATTCTTTGGTAAATGAAAATTCCGGGTATTCTCCTGTTTTAATTTGTGTATATATTGGATATGCATAATTGTATTATCTCTGAAACGTCTCTGGCTGTAACTGAAAACAAACTTTTTTTCAGCCTCTATCACCAATAAATATTCTAGTCAATCGATTTCAATCATATAAACGTCCTAACTGGTCCAGTACCTGACTCCCCTTAATCGCCCCTACACAGGGCGGGGTCAGTAGGGGATGCGGTACACTGGATTATTCCCTATCTTAGTGATAGAGCAGTGTATATACTAACGCTGCAATTTTGCTTTTTTCTAATCTTACTTTAGCAAATAAAAAATTAAAGTTCTATTTTCACGATACAAGGCTCGAGATCTATTTATAACCATCGTGCCACTGTCTAGTTTCACCGCCCCACGCGAACTCAACCAATCACAGACATTCCATTAACTTGAAGCTCACTGATTGGTCAATATTGTTAGAACATTCCTAAGGTCTCTCCTCTTATCGTGAGAATGGATTTTTAGAGATAAGATGAAACAGTTACCATGGTTACTATGCGACCTCTATCAGGAACTTCATGTGAACGATCACACTTTGTCATTTTGTATATTTAGTACTGCTATTGCGCCATGCATGCAAGCCGCCATTTTTGCTACTGCTACGCAAGTCAGGAAATTGTAATCTACTTTCCGTGCACGTTTTTCTTGCATTGCATGCTCTTGTAATCATCGGTATTTGTTGTGTTATCCTTCACCTGTGGTGTTCACGTGTTTCCTGCATGCTCTTGAGATCAAGTCATGCCCTTGGTCAAGTGTTTACACATTATTTGTGCCAAATTTAGAAGCTCGTGTACCATTGGCATGCTTCCATCACTGTCCATTTAAAATTGACGCACATGCCAATATAACCCCAAATTAGCACAATTTACTAAAAAATTGTGATACCTCACTCAGATTTCAATTTTCTCACGCGTCAAATAGAAGATGTCACATTTCGTTCACTCTCAGGATCAACAGACTACAAACCACATAGTAGGCCGTATGTGATAGGGTCTGAGGCCTCTCGGTATTACTTCACCAAACCGAAATTATATTTGTATGGAACCGAAAGTCAGATGACTCCTAAATTAATACATCTCAAATCTAATAAACATCCCAGTGAGCCAAGTCGCTGTCACTTGTCACATGTTTCAGTATTACATGTCTAAGAGTTTGTAGATTACTACTGAACCCAACCTTAATCTCACAAACAAGAGACAAGCGTCCATGCCAGGGGGGGAAATAAAGATGAAGCTTGTTGGAAACGAGTGTGATAATGTTCAGGGCCAGTCTGACTTTCCCCTGATATAAATAAAAATATAAGTAGTGGTGAAGTTTAGAGATTACCCTGGGTACCAGAGGCTAATCATTTGCTTGAAATGACGGCCAGCCGAAGGTGAGCGTCCCCCTGAAGGCCGATCGCGAGTAACCTCTGGTGGAGAACGTTATCAATCTCGTTTCCATGTCACGCTGGCTTCGCCGGCCTTCGGCTGGCCGTCATTTCAAGCGGAATGTTCGATTTCTGAGCGAGTTTAGTCTCTGGTACCCAGGATATTTGGAGATCTCTAGCTAATAAAAATACTCCGGGCAACAAATATTGGCTCAGTATTGGTCATGAAACCCATTCAGTCGTCTGATTGATTTTGGGGTCATCAAATGTCGGGTCATCAACAGTCCAGCTTCAGACGTTTCCTTTTGTCGTTGCCGGCGGGACGTGACTTGAAGTCAGTCTTTCGCCAAAACTCAAAACGAAGTGTGTGGAATTGCATGAAACTCGGGCTATACTCATGGTCAGTGGATCATCACAGTTATTTTAGGCGCATTATTGTATAGATGGCCACATCAAGCTGAAGATTTTTAAATCACCGCGTTTAATTAAAGGCTATTACTATACTATTACTATTACTACTATTATTATTATTATTATTACTATTACTATTACTATTATAATTATTATTACATATCTATGAAGAGATGGAAACTCATTGCCAACGTTTAGTATTATTGACCAAGCAATAAATAGCCGGGTTAAGTTGTACGTGCGATAACCTAGCGTATCGTCGATATAATCCGGAACTGATCACATCCTGGGCGTATTTTTGTTCAAAGGGATTTTACTTTGGCTTGAGATGCGCTCCTGTTCCCGAGAACAAAAACATCAAATCGACGCTTGGTGTCAGAATTTCATACATTTGCTGTAGTTTTCGTACCTTGCCTCAATTTGACATTATTGTTCTCGGGAACTGAAGCGTATCTCGAAAATGGGCTATTGGTTATTTATTGCTCGGTGAGTAATTAACAATGAAATAATAGTAATAATAATAATAATAATAATAATAAATTGATAAATGTACATGTTACATTCTGAAATTTAAAAATATGTTCACATGCGCATAATCGTTATTAATTAAAATAGTAAAATTAATTTAGAATATACTCAATCGTGTATCTCCGCGCGCCCATGCAAGATCTTCTAGCAACTCAATTAATAATTAAACTTTCACCATTAAAAGTCCCTGTGTCCAATTTTTTTCCAAGTACTCGTTCAATCTCCACCCTTTCCCCTCCAGGTAACTCCAACTTCGATCTTCACAAAATATTTCAGAGACGCTTTGTCTGCAATAAATCAAAGTCGTGGAAAAAGACACAAATGTGTCAGAACCTGTGTTGCATCTGCGAAGAAACATGGTTTAAACTCACTGCTTCAGTAGCGCACATGAAAAATCGCCATCGATAGCCTTGTCACTGGACGGTCATCAATCTATGGTTCCCCTGCATCGACTGATCTTTGGGTTGGCGGCGCATGCTCAGTACATATTCGTCCTGGCATGAGGCAGTTGTGTATGTTTAGCATGAGTGCAAGTCGATCTTTCTCCTCCCGAAGAAGAATAATATCTTCTTCAAGGCTACTGTTCTGTTCTTCTAAGCTGTCGGCTTCCTAAGAAAAAATAGTATGATAACGTTATTCACTAACTATAGTACGGGCAAGAACTAACGTGATTACACAACGCATTTAGAATTCTGGCAACAGAAAGGAAAAGGTTTACAATACTAGCTATCTGCTTTCCTTTACTTTTCTTCACCACTCCCGGAATTCCATATAGCGAATCCTAGCTATCGCATCTCTCCCAACTTCCAGATTTATAAATCATAAATTGGTAGACAGACAGACACGTAAACACCGATATATTGCGGATAGACAGACAAACAGAGAAACAAAGAAATAGATAAACAAGCAGACAGCTAGCCAGCCAGACGAACAACGGACATATATGGATAGATAAATAACTTGTTGCAAAAATACATGCACAAATTCGGCTAACTATTTATACATCCCAACGATCAACATTAAAGGAAAGGCTGAAATAACCACTAATGTTTCACATAAACTCCATACTCTTTTACCGCCGAAGAACAATTCGAACTTCGATTCATCCTTAAGTCAACCAGACCCTTCACTGTATCATGTCCAAAAACTAACCGTCTCAAGAATTCTTTTATCAATGTCTGATAAATTGTTTCTCACAGCTTTAATTGCCAGTCTTTTAAATTAGTATCAAACATTTTATATTAAATTAAATTAGACATTTTTAGAATTCTAAATGTAATTTTCTATTTTATTAGTCATCAATATTAAATGTATATAATGTAAATATTTTAATACGCAATTCCGCCTCTGATTGCAATGCATTATATCTGATAAAATACCAAATCCCCACCTGCCGAAGAGAGTCTAGTCGTCCTTTCCTCTTCTCTCTGCACCTGAGTGCAGCAATTCTGTTTCGTTCCCGCCTCAGTTGTCTTCTTCTTTGTTCTTCAGGACTAAGCTACAAAGGAAAATCCCAGAAAACCCATGGTCAACTTTTGCAACTCCACCGACGACCGTTTGTGTACATCTTTCGAATCCTCACATTACTTTCACCTCCAACTTCACCCAGTTCATTTCCCATCTGCATCCTCGCTCAACTCTGTCTTCAATCTTGCCTAAGTTTGTATTTATTTCCTTACTCGTCTGTCTGTCTGTCTTTCTGTAATATCATTAATGCTTATGCCTATTAACATTTATTTATATTAAACTACGTTTGGTGGAAGCAAAAATCTATATTTTCAAACGCCTCTTTGCATATCCCTATCTAATATTCCAAATCAGGTTTATGGTTCATTTATCTCATCAGTAGAATTCCTGTTTCACCGCTGTTATTTGGAAATTGTGCCAAGCTGGCGTTTTCAGCAGATGTAAAAAAGGCGTTTGTTACACAGAGAGATCTAGGGACAAGCACAATATAATATATATTTATTATACATACTATCTTTGTCAGTCTTTGTACCTCTGTTTGTGTCTTCCTCGATCTGTCTCTGTCTTTGTCACTGACTCAGTCTCAGTTAGTAGTATCTTGTATAACAATGCTTGTAATGTAGAGTATCAATTTCGTATATATGGCTTTCATGAAAACCAATGTATTTTATTGATGGAAATACCGTTGTAAAATAATGATTCAATCAATCAATCAATCAATCA
>JANVCK010232024.1:0-10095 GCA_026546655.1 Epizoanthus illoricatus | reverse complement strand
AGAGAGAGAGAGAGAGAGAGAGAGAGAGAGAGAGAGAGAGAGAGAGAGAGAGAGAGAGAGAGAGAGAGAGAGAGAATCACACAGACACGGCAGGCGCAGACAGTCGCAGATGGAGGGGTGCAGATGCAGACACAGCAACAGTCACGGGTACAGACACGGGCGTAGACATATAAACAGACACAGAAACGGACACAGAGCCAGAGACAGACATGGATAGGGACGAAACTAGCGGCAAAATCAGACACACGAAGGCACGGCCTACACACATATACTCACGTGCTTAGACAGAGAAAGGCAATTACAGATATGATGCAAATAAATCATTAAGGTTAGGTACAGCCATATTCTGTCTTCAAACGTACCCAGGTGCGCATAGCTCCTTGTGTCACGTATTTTCTTTGTTATCAGTCCCTGCTGGTCTTCCTGCGATGTTTGGTACAGACAATCTATGATAAGCTTGCCAGTATAATTCGTCACCCACCCAGCCAAGACGATAGCTGCAAGAGCCAAGTAGCCCCCCTGGCTCACAGCATACGGTATGCCCAGTGTTCCTGTACCTGTAAGCAATAGCTCGTATTCAAATACTACATGAAAACATTAATGCATTCACCGGCTGTCAACCGAAAATTCCGGTTTTGCCATACAAATGGTAAACGCCTCATTTTTCTTAAAATAAAAGCATTTCAAATACAGGTTGTGAAACTATTATAGTCAGTATCCAGTAGTTTAAGAATAAAACATAAAAATGCTGCAACCAAATGCTTACTAAAACTCCCATAATAGAATGAAAACCTGTTTTAGTTAGGAGTTAATTAATTAGGAATTATTGAAGGACTTAGTAGATCAAAGTTATTCATTATTACAAATGTACGGATCGGGATGTGCGAAATTCGTCCCCAAATTCAATAATATAAAAAGTTTTGCTTTTATTTCAGTGAATGTTGCCGATTCCCTTTCTTTATTCAATTCAGGAACAGGTTAGGCACTTTAAAACATTTCTTGGGCTTTTTAAAACTTTCGAATTTCGTGTTTTAGACCAATAAACGAGTGAAACTAGTAAGAAAAGTTAAGTTTCCGCTTGTAGTAATTACTTTAGCCACAAGAAAGGCAAGAAAAGTTGCCGCAATGAAGTACCTTGAATCAGATTGGATATATTCCAGGCTGCTTGCAAATTGGACGTATCTCTTGGTTTTCCTTCGGATTCTTCTTCATCTTCCTCAAAATCTTTTTCTGCTGTGAGATTCTCTCTCGTGTTGTTTTCGTATTCCGGGACATGAATATACTCCTCGTCCTCAGCTAACCGTTCTTCTCTCGGGGAAGTCCAAGGAATTAGATTTCCGATGGATTTTCGGAGTTTTGTTAGAAAACTCTTTATCTTTGGTACAGCCATGAAGGCAATTTTGGACGACAGCCCGCGGCTCCTACATCTTCACTGTTTCAGCTGAAGTCTTAATCATCTAAAAGTTTTGTTTTTCTTATCGACTGGATCAAAGTTTGTGGGTTGAGGCAGTCTTAATGAGTTTTCATTCTAACCGAAATTATCACCTAGTCGTCATATTGTTTGAATGCGGGGCAAAACAGATTGCAATAAAGCTTTAGATACTTCAGAACAGCAGTTCAGTTGTCAAACTAGCCAAAACACTGCACCTTCAGCGAAGTCTGCACGCTTTATACCTCTTTTTGGAACCACCACCTGGCTATTTTACAAACTCAGTAAATTTGTGTTCATGGCGGAAATATGACCAAACATCATAAATAACACATCACTTTGCGGGCGCCGATGAACTTTATAAGTTTGAAAAAGCTCGTCTTTCGAATATTTTAACTGAAATTATTACTTCCCTGTATCTCTTGTATTTAGAATAAGCTGTGTTGAAACTTGAGGATTTTAGATTAAAATGGGTTTATTTTTGTATTGTTCATCTATCGACACTTGGTGAAACATATTAGAATTCGTATATAATCATAAAGCAGAGTTGTCCTGTAACTCTAAATTTAGTTTTAACTTTTACTTGTATTTCTATTAGTAACTCCATCTGAGCGAACAACAGATCGCACTGATAACACATCATCTTCACTTTTAAAATCAGCAGTCGGCGATTAATGATCTACCTCATAAAAGATGAATGAGAACAATTTCTGCAGAGTATGATTTTTACTTTGAAATATCAAAAATTAATGTGATCTAGATCTGACAATTAATTTACAGTGTTTAATTATGTAACTGGTAATGCATAATGAACTGTTTACACGAGGTGTAGACTTAACGATATTTTAATAAAAAATGCGATGCATGTAAGAAACACACACCGTTTTTGTTTTTCTCGAAAAACATTCTGTAGAAAATATTTTTTGGTCGGTGTCTTGCCTACATAGCGGCGTTAAAGAGAAAGGGAAGGGGTGGGGGGCAGCTAGGGAGCTCCTCTTCTTTTTCTTCTTCGCTCGCAGCTCCCATTCCCCTTGAACACCGGTACACAATCTAGTCGGTGCCTATTGTGTCTACAAAGCTGGAATAGGCCGAACAGGAAGCTTTCTAGCTTGAACGCAAACCCATTCCCAGGACCATCCGCGTGCCAAATGTGGGAAACAGTTCTTTGATCTCTCATGTTTCAATAATAAATAAATAATAAATATTTTCTTACTTCATTAATTCATTTTACTAGAAGAAATCCCAATGAACTTGAATTCAAAAGTAATTTCATTTGAGAATGGCTTTTGAAACAAGCGATAGCAAATCAGCCACTCCAGAAACTACAAAAGGACTGGGACCCGTCCACCCAAATGATCCCAGAAAGCAATGCTCTAACAAGTGTTTTGCACAATATGTTATCAAGAATGTTTTGCAAGCTATTGTTTTGGCACAATATGTGTTACTTTATCTCGTCTAAGAAACAATGCAATTAGGAAATGCATTATGCGAATCACATCACAATTTGTGCAGGCTAATTATTCTGTTTTGTTCTTTCATGCCAAATTAGCATCTGCAGCACTGCTTTCTGGGATCGTTTGGGTGGATGGGTCCCAGTCCTTTTGTAGTTTCTGGAGTGGCAAATTGTTCCCAGACGGAACTTTAAGGTGGCACCAAAATTTGGTGACACTATGCTTTCAAAATTGCTCGAACGTTTCTCTTTTGCAAGCCAGTAATAATAAAACAATAAAAAATGGGAGTCACTGACTCATTTTTCTGTAAACTTCACTTGAATGTTAAAATCAGGGTATACAATATGAGTGCAATTGTTGATATGTTAAAGAGTTATTTTACCATCACCAACTATTAACTGATAATAAACTGCTAAGATACACGAGTAAATCATTTGTTAAATTGAATGACACAGTAAAATGGCAAACAGGTCCAATATGGAGCCATAAAAATGTTTAAGTGAAATATTCAAATTTGATCAGCAATAAGACACAAAAAGCATCATACTTTTTTCAACTTTTAATATGAATAACAGTCTTTGTTTTCATATTTTGATGTACATGTATCACAATTGACAAAACCATGCAAAATTGATAACCAAACCGATAAACTAACAACTCCCCATATTGTTTTTGGAAAATTCTTGAATGTGTCCACCTATCTTCCTGCACTTTGTTTCTATTTTATACTTTCCTCTCAAGCTACAGCAATTTTATTTGTATCAAGAATTTGTAATGAATTACATCTTTGTCCAATCAGTTGTTGTGTTAATGGACACAACAACTGATCGGGCAAATTTATAAGACCTATAAATTCATAAATGAATTTGTCCACTCCAAATTGTTTAATGAATTTGTCCAGCCAATTGTCATCTTATGAATTTGCCCATTCCAAATTGAACCATCTTATGAATTTGTCCAATCACTTTGTTATGTCTTAGGAATTTGCCCACTCCAAATTAAACCATGTCTTGTAAATGTGTCCAACTAATTGTTGTCTTATGAATTTGTAAATTAATTGTCTTATGATTTTGCTCAATCAGTTGTCTTAGGAATTTACCTGGCATTCCAAACTGAACTATATATGAGTATATCTTATGATTTTATGAATTTGACTGATTTGCCCAATCAATTTTCACATTATTCCCAAGTACTAAGATTGTCACGAACTTGCCTTATCACAAATTGTTTCAACTGAACTATCACAAATGTGCATATTTGCGATACATTTTGTCACAAAATTGTCGTTGAAATTCAAAACAATATAAAATATTTGCCCTGGTTCATACATACTTTAAGCAACGAAAGGAATACACGCTTTTCTTTTTATAAGAACTTTATAAGAACGCCGAGGCTCAAATTTGCCCAAAATTTTAAGAAAATGTATGAACTGAATTAAGAACAACCTCGGGCTCTGCCAAAATTTACTGGTTCTTATTAAAAAAAGCGTCTGGAACATGAGAAACTATCAGCACGACAGCAGGTACACGTAATTAAATGCCTCAGACAAGCGAGAGTAATCACACGGGAGTTCATATTCGCCTTTGGTCATCACAGGCATTTACAAGTACGGAGACAAGACAACGAACACGAGATAGAGGGGCAGATCTAGACCGACAAACAGAAGGACAGAGCAACACTAAACAATTAAAAAAGCACACAAAAGGCCATAGAGACGAAAATACTGTCTACTGACACACAAGAGCACATGTGGCCGTATTCGTCGCGAGCATATCCGATTGAAAACTTACAATCATCGTGGAACCTTACGCGTTTGCCACTCAGATAACTTGAAGTATCTTCAGAATGCTTCAAGCGCCGAAAAACGACCAGAAAGAGGGGAGAAATACATAAAGCATCAAGAAACTAACACCACCACAACTAGAAATAACTACGAACATGATGTGAACATTCGATCTACGTCGCGAATAGAGAGGGAGACTGGGTACTAAGTTGAACGGCGCTTACTTTGTTTAGTGTAGCTGCTGAGCAAAATGCATGACATAGTCATTGGAGAGTTTGTCGTTTTTTCTTGTTTTTTTCGTCTTTTATATTTGCAGACTGCAGCGAATCTACTAATAGTTGATTTAGGTTTACGGCAGAATCTAATAGCTAATTGAGTGAAAGTATGCAGTAAAATCATGTAAATATTGCACCGTAATTTTAAAATGCTTGTAACGCGCTGCACATGAGGCCATCTGTTCCCAAAGTGGACGCTGCAAGTTCAGAAGTTCAAGTTGCCATGGAACAATATACAATTCTTGGGAGAATCGGTGAAGGTGCGCATGGCATTGTGTTTAAGGCTAAGCACATAGAGGTAAGACAGTAGTGCACGAATGCAATCACAAGATTGCATTATGCCTTGGGCAAAACTGAGATTGGAGTTAGGTTATATATATGTCATTCGAGGATGAAGGATGAGGTTTGGTTTAGGTCTGGGGTTACATATCTTGGGGTTTAATAGTATTAGAATTAAAGCTATGGTTTAGTTGTTAGGCTTATATGTAGGTTTGTGGTCGGGTTTTAAATATGTATGTTTGCATCTTGTGGAGGCTTATTCTTCATATCATTGCACATGTAATTCACCATGATCAGTTAATTTAGTCAATATGTAAATGAAGTACAATCTATTCTAGGTTCTAGAATACCCTGCCACTTGTTATATGGAGGATTTTACATGGCTGTGCGAAGATATGGCTTTTGTCTTCGAGTGTTGAATGTAGCAACACATGAGTGAGCGCAGCAAACAAGTGTGTTGCAAAATTTGACAGAAGAAGATAAAAGCGCTGTATCTTCAAACAGCCATGTAAGTTTCTTTTTATCATATGAAAATCCATAAGAAAAATGAACTTCTGAGTCAGCGAACAAGAAAATCAGCTGACTTTGTTCATAAAAGCATAAAATAACCAATGATATTTTATATGTACAAAGATATGACTTAATTTTCTCAACACTTTTTAATTAATACCTGATATCTTATGGATTTTCATATGATAAAATGTATTACTACTCATCTCGTAGCCTGCTCACAGATGCTTATAATTTTTCCTTCGCAACGAGAAGAGCTCTCCCTTGGAAAAACTTGTCTGCCAACTCTTAGACTTAATGGTGTCTAGCAGTCGTGCTGAGTTTATCACCTAAAAATGAATCAGAAGTCTCCATAAAGATTTCTTTTGGCCAAGGTGTGAAACAGCTCAGCATGTACATATAGTGGCAGACAGAAATTCAAGTTGACCCCAGTTAGATGAGCTGTTGTTGTGAGTGTTCAATACATATGCTATTTCGGTCATGTTTATTACAGATCCCGGTCAGTTTTCAAGCACTGTCAACCAGTTATTGTTTTAAATAGAACACTTTTTTTAAAAAAACCATTGCTCTTTCCAGAGCAGGAGCAAGCTTTATTTTCGTTCATCCTAAAGAAAGACGTATTCGTTAATTTGCCAACAGGTACAGGTTGAAGTTGTACATGCAACAAGAGCAATGGATTTTAAAATAGTATCAACAAGATTTAGCTGTTCCCAGAGACACTTTTGATCAGCGAAATCAATGCAACCATGGCTCTGTCAGTTGTACATGTAGTCGGTTGGATTTTATGAAGAGCGAGATCTTCATCAAGTTCAACCCTGGAAAAGTTGAGACTTTCTCATTTCATGCTGTTTAATTTAGCTTTGTCCATCTCGGAACATGTGATGCAGTGGGCAGCATGCATCAGTTTGATATGATATTGATGTCTTGCATGATCACAATTGCTACCTCTGGTTTGCTCAGATTTCATGTAAATTTCTTGCTTTACTAAGTCTTGTATTCTGGCACATCTTTTGTCAAATAAAGAGAGATCCCTCATCTTCAATAACATGGATTCCAATTCAGCGACATTCTGCGGGAATGTTTACATGCTTGCTTCTACATGTACCTCTAAACTCTGTTATCTTATCTGGCTTAAACTTACTACAAATTGACTCAAGATTCGCTGGCGCTAACATGCTCATACTGTTATTTGTGAGTTGGCTTGTAGCAGGTCTAGTGTTGACTATGCACACGCTTTTGCCTCACCATCCACCATTATATAACTATAGAATTTCAACCTATGGTAGTCGTGAACCCATAACGAACCTCAACTGATGGGGAAGCACTTTCTCTGTTGTTCTCAGGTCTTGTTTTCATGATACAGTCAATTGGTATATTGAAATCTGAAAAGTTTTCTGACAAGGTGACAGCAGACACAAGACACCGACTGATACCACACCTTCTTACAACCGCGCTGATTGGTCAGTACAAGTGTTCAAATTATTACAATTTATGGGGATGGGGATGTGGGAGTAAGCAAACTCAGCATGACTGCTGGACACCATTAAGTCTAAGGGTTGGCAGAGTTTTTCCAAGGAAGAGCTCTCTCGCTGTCAAGGAAAATAAGCGTCTGCAGGTAGGCTACATATCTCGTTCTATATAGGAAATACAGTAAGTGTTATGTAAGTAGTGTAATTAATTAATGTTATCATTAATAAAATTTTAGAAAAGCATTAGCCTAGTCTTGTCGACAAGTGTGTGGGTTCTATGAGGTCCCTGACAGAACATCATGAGACTATAGTTCAACAGCTTTTGTTAATAAAAGATGTTAAAACACCCCTATCCATGGATGGCCATTCTGACCAGGAAATGTTTCAAAAGAGTTGTAGAGACAACTTGACAATCATACAACACTGACAGACTTACAGTTTGTTTCAGTAGATGGTGGCAGCAACACATTTAGATATTTTCTTGACAAATCTGCCCTGGGGTCACGATCAATCAACCATTTTTACCAGCAAAAGAATAAAAGTCACTGCTTGACCCTGCTTATTCCTGGGCTGGGGAGGTGGGGATTTACATTGAGAAAACTCGTATAAATAGATTTATAAAAATGAAAATTGTTGTTGCACTTACTTATCTGGTGTGTTCTTCTTTATTGCTGGGCTGTGGTTTTGGGGGCCATTTTAGCCAGTATTTCTTGAGATTTTTAAAAACATTTACCGTAGACTTCCAACTGATGCAGTTTTCTGGGAAGAATATAAACAAGAAACTAAAAATACATGTTGTACAATCATGTAGTTATGCCATATTTTTAAATTGTTTTTTATTTTTAAATGTTTGTGCATTAAGTTGAAGTTCATGCAAATGAGCAGCAATGTACTTTCCACAGAGTGGAGAAATTGTAGCACTGAAGAAGGTACCCCTCAGAAGGTTGGAAGATGGCATCCCCAACACAGCACTGAGGTAATATCAATGGCAATAGGAATGATTGTAGTGAGTACATGTATATCAAATAATTCTGGGTGGAAGTTAAAGTGTAGGTTTTTATTTATAAAATTTTTATTACAACTACCTACATGTAACAACTTATTTATTCACTCTGTACACGTACTTCTATATGTGCATAATTTAAGAGTCTAGTGCAAAAATGATGTAAGTGACTTTGTATGAAAAATTAAATTCTCCCAGAGGTTATGAAGAGAAAAGAGGAATAACTTAGGGAGAATTGAGAGCTTTATTGATCAACAGTCACTTACATCGTTTTTGCACTAGTGTCTTCAATTAGACAGCCTGTATGTGGAATACTTAACTTTGGTAAAATACTTAATTTTGTAGAATACTTATTATAAAATTTTTTTTGCCAGTAAAATAGGTGATGGTGACCATTTTTGTCGAAAATGCTTGTAATGTTTTAAGAATTTTATGAAAGTTTTTACCAATGATCAATATATAATTGTTAACACTTAATATGGCTTTGATTTAAGTTATTCTCATTGGAATTCCTGATCAAGATATTCATGATGTATTTAAATTCTAAATATATTAAATAAATTAAAAATACATAACCTGTCATGTATGGATCCATGAATAGAATGATTACACAATGACATGCTTATTGTATAAAATTAATTTAAATTATTTATTTTAAAATATGAAAACAGAGAAATAAAGGCACTACAGGAGATAGAAGAAAACCAAAATGTAAGTACAAAGTGTAAGTATTTAATTTTGAAAATAATTATTAATCCCATCAGGACTGGGGGGGGGGGGCAAATTCCGCCCCCTCATGCTTTTCCTTAGATAACTCTGGAATGGCTTTGAGTTAGGGGCTGTGATTTCACGACTTTTCCTAAAATGTTATGGGGAGTCTTCTAATTTGCATTTGGCCACTAGACGATATATCTTGTTGCCATGGCAACCATAGTTTCAAAGTTCGCTTAAGGATTTTAAAATTATTGTATTTTTAGGGTTTTGTAGACATATTTGTAGAAGCATTTAGTTTTGTTTAAGTTAGTACATTGTGAGAGATGTTTAGTTTTTACTACCGTAAATCCTAGTGTATCAGTGAACTCTGTGTATAAGCTGACCCCAGTTTTAAAGGCAAAATAAAGGGACTTTTCCATATCACCTTTGTATAAGCCGATCCCCCTTTATGAGGTTTTTGACTCAACCAAAAAACTTCCCACATGTGTTTCTGCAAAAACCCAAGCTAACAGGCAGCGTTATTAGAAACTCCTTATGCAATAAATAAAAACTGCTTAGCACATAGCATTGCCTGAGATGCATGAAAAAAGTTGTTTATTCAATTAACACCTGGGTCAATTAACATGTCTCATTCTGGCCCCACCCATCTGGAAATGAACAAATTCTCTGCCGTTTTTATTCTGGCACCACCCTGTCTGGAAATGAACACATAAAATTTGATGTGCTTTGACCTGTGACAAAGTTCTGACAAATAATTGTGAAGCTGCAAGACAGTTCATAGAATAGATACTTTGCTTTTGGATTTGTCAAATGATAAACGTTCTTCTTGGTTGGATTAAAAGCGTCTTTAGTTTTGTAAACAAAATGTGGTTGTCGCTGATCTCTCGCCATCACAATGTTTTATACATGTGATGAGGATCAATTTATTTAATGTCATAAACAACTGTAACATGACATGTTTGCCTTGTTTTGCATCTTCAGAAATTAATATCCGTTGTATAAGCCGACCCCAAACTTTGTACCCAAAATTTAGGGTCAAATTCATGGCTTATGCACCGGGATTTACGGTACGTTTCGTCTTTACTACCATATTTTTACTAAGACACACCACGCTTTTGCATATGTATGTTCAAATGCACATTACAATTTGAGGATCCAGTATCTTATATCGACAGAGGTGAG
>JANVCK010232013.1:0-10096 GCA_026546655.1 Epizoanthus illoricatus | reverse complement strand
AAACGTCAGCTGAGATCTTTCACCCTCACGGCGAAAAACATAACATATCAACTTTTAGTTGATCAATCCCATCATCTTCAAACATTTCCAGGTCCCTTGCCGTCTAGAACCCAGGCTTGTAGCACGAGTTTGCTGCTCACTTGTTTGCTTTTAGCATATGTGAAATGAATTTGCTTTTGTAGCAAGTGTATTTCCTTGTGCAGTTGAGAAGTTAAATATGCTTTTGTGGTGGGTGATTTTCTTTGCATGTGATGAGAGAATTTGCTTTGATGGCGAGTGAATTTGAATTTGCATCTAGGTACTGTACATGTAAATAGACTGAGTGAATAATTTGCTTTTGCCATGTGAGCTATTTGCTTTTGCTGTGAGCTATTTGCTTTAACTGCAGTCTATGTAGTTGATTTGCCAGACACAATCACCTACAACCGAGTTTTGCAAGACGCAGTGAGTCATATAAGGTGGTGTCGAGTAATTCCTGTAGTTGCCATGAGGTCGATTAAGGTGTTGAGAGAGCTGAGAGCGGATAGAAGTTTCTAAGTTTGGAGTTGTCGAGCGTGATTGCCAAAAATGTACAATTCACATAAAGATTTACTGGCTTGTTTTATACTGTGTATAATTGCGGGCAAAGAGAGACAGCGAGTCCTGAGTAATTACTCGGCGAGCAGAATAGGCCAAAGTCAGTTTTAAAATCAAATCCACCACCGAAAACTGATATCCTTCCCATTCTCTGTGGGGTTTACTGAAAGGTTTTCCAGCCACAGATACAGATATAGTCACTCCAAGTTACTAAAGATTATGAAGATAGCTACTGTTTGTTGCATGTTGCTGTACATGTTGATTTTGTAGGTGGTGCGTACAGTGCTACTAAAAAACAATTGCTGATCAAATGAATGTGATCAAATATTGGTATTGTTTACAGTAATTAATCTATCCACTCCAGGTATGTTTCTAAGTACCTTATCACCTCCACGGGATTGTAGATATTTTATTCTCAGTTGAATTTTACATGTATAGCCCCAAGAATACAATGAATATAAACATTTCGAAACTAAAAGCTAGGTTTATTATTGTTTAGTTTAGTCACATCCAGTTCCAGTGTTTTATATGATTCATAGGAGCTCTGATAACAAGATTTAAAATAAATATGTATTTTAAAGTGTGTTACATTAATTGGGTAATAGTTTTTAAATGTGGGACAGCTGTAGTGAGAATTATATTACTAGTATTATAACTATAAGAGAAACAACAGCATGACAGATTATAACTTGTATTGGGGTGTTGAACAAACGCGAGTCATAATTTTCGAGCGCCATTGGATTAATATCACGTGGCATAGTGGAGAATTATAATTATGATACCACAGCAAAATATTCATTAAACTACTTTTCTTTGTTAAGAAAGACAATAACTTGAATTCTGGAAAACGTCTTACGTGTAGACATGCTTCTATATATTGATCAAGAAACAGCAGTATTCTACAAAAAGCAGCCAAGTTTGAAGGGCGAAATTGCCTTCTAGTTATTATTATTGAACAATACATGTATATGTTAAAAGTTATTGTTATTCTTAAGTATTATTTTTGGCCATGTACATGTAATTTTAACCATAATTTTACGTTTCTGTTATTATAGGAAGCTGAAATTAAGAAAGCTGCTAAGATGGGAAATAAACAGGTAATAAGCGTGTACATGTACATGCACTAGGCTGTAGTCTTATCAGAGTACACGTATTGTTCATACAGTAGTTATTTAACCTTAGGTTTTAATACTGATAGTTTGGTAAATGGTAACTTTATAGTATAGCAGAAACCTTCTTGTTTGAGAGAAATAAATATTATCAATATTAAGAAACTGACTAGGACTGCAGTAGTTACAATGGTGGTTCGTGAACATCTGTTTTCTTGGTTGTCCTTTTTGTTTGCAGTATCACTAATTTGCTTTTATTGTATTTCATTCAAAGAATTTTTAACAGGAGGAATTGGATGCATTGGTTTTGAGGCAGAACAAATAAACAGACAATTTCTATTCTTACATTCACGTTGGCTTCAAAACTTGAATTTTGGGCATTTCACATTGTATTTCTCGAGACTACGGCACAAGTTGTCATATTCATATATACCTACATGCAGTTATTATATTCTGTAATTAAGCCTATTGTTCTCCTGCAGTTTGCATCCATGTTGCCGTCTTGTTTGCTTAAAAAGCTCTCCATTATTTTGAGCGTCCTGCCATGAAAAAGTAAGGCGTCTGAAACTCGGCTAAACTGACTGTACGCAATTTCACGTTCTCTTCAAGAATCTCAGTTGCAACATGAAACAAAACAGTGGCATTATCAAAATGCAATAGATATTAGTAATATCTATAACTCAAATGTTTCAGTGAATCAAATGATTATGGTTAAGAATTAGTTGTGTAGGAAAATTAAATTGAAAGATTATAAATTTTGGGCACTACAAATTGATTTTAAAGATAGTTTCTGTGCTTTCGGCTCAGACTAGAGCCTTGTTCACCAGCTCACGTGATCTGTGACCTAATCAGTCTGTCCCAGATCGCTGGTAGGTTGTAGCGCCCTCTGTCCCTCTTTAGGGTGGGTCTATGTACCCTAATATATAATTATGGCCTCCCTCACTCCTCGGGTAAACCAATTCGGATCATGGTCCAGAATTTGAACATTGTTGAGGTTGACACCATGTTCAAGTCTGTCCTTGTTCACGTGTATGGAGACCTCTGAGGAAGTGCAGCTTGGTCTTTTGTGCTCTAGGAAGCGTGCTTTCAGTGTTTGCTTGGTTTCATTCTGTCCATTCCTCTCTTTCGTCACCCTTACAGACTATCTTACAGATGGGTCCGCAAATCTTTTTGGGTTCCAGCCAGTCTTTGGGCTAAAGGTGGCTTCCACCTGTTTTCCATTTTTCTACCCTATCAAATTTAAGGACGACATTATTACATCATGGCAGTTTACTATCAGTTGATATGAAGTGTTGTTAGAATAACTCTTCATTGTACCAACAATTGCACTTTTACTGTAATTATCGATTCCACGGCAACCATATTGGGCCTCAAATGCACCCTATTTTTGACATTTAAGCGTATTTTATGTAAAAATGAGTTCGGTGGCCCCCATATTTTATTGCTTTTTTATTATTTGCTTATCAATAAAATCATTTTGACAAATTTTAAAAACATTTTACCGAGCGGATTTTGCGCCACCTTAAATTTTCGTAAAATTAAGGTGGCAGCAAAACCGCTCGGTCAATTTTTTAAAAAAATTGTCAAAAAGTTTTTCCTTGGTATCCCAACAATAAAACAATAAAAACTGTGGGTCGCCAAACTCATTTTTGCGTAAAATACGTTTAAATGTCAAAAAATAGGGTGCATTTGAGGCCCAATATTGTTGTCATGGAAACGATAATTACAGTAAAAGTGCAATATTTTGGCACGTTGAAGAGCATTCTAACATCACTTAATAATAAATAATAGCAAACTGCCATGATATATGAGTAAATCATTTGTTAATTTAGGTGACACAACATAATGAAAAACAGGTACGAACCACCCTAAATGTAAGCTGTGACGCCTTATTGATGGCCCATTTTGGGTAACCACACTGCTGCAATGCTTTGGTGATGTGGATTTTCTCTTGATGCAGATCTTCGCTGTCAGACACCACACAGTTTACTCTATGGTGCAATGTGCAACCCATAGATAGTTTGTGTGATTTGACTAAAACTCCAGGTATTGATCTGTGTGTCGGCTTTCGGGACACTTTGACCTTCAGGTTTCCATCAGGTTACTTAACAGTCGGTGTGTCAAGAAGGGCCTGTGCATTGTTCTCCTCTGGCCTTGCGCATGATGTTGCCTAGCAAAACAAGTGTCCACCCCAAGTTGATGTGTTTAGCTAAATAAACTTATATTGAAAACTGATACAGTATTCAAACTTTGACAGTACCACCATTTCGATAAGATGCCAAAATTGGCCTAAAACAAGGCAGCCCATTCACATATTTATCAATTTAGAAAGCTGCACAGTTGTATATTTACAATAATGGCATGTAACATACAAAGTTGTAAGAGCTCGAACTGCTCTAAACATATAAATACAGGAGATATATAGAAACAAACTAGACAAGACGAGTGAAGCTGGAATGGATTTTCACATATTTAACACAAAAATAGAAGTGTATCATTCATAGTTTTTTGTATAAGCCCTGCGTTAGAAAAAAATGGCAAAAAACTTTTTAAAGGGATCCTCAGCTGTTTCAACAAGTTGTGCCCAAAATGTTCATTGACTATTACCAACGGATATTATGTTGCAAAAAATTGTAAAAAATTAGAAGACTGGCCCTTGCACGTGTAGTTAACGGACTGCTATGTAGTTTCAATAGGTACTTCACTTCGTCACTGCTGCTGTCATCCAGCTTTCCACCTTGCATGGCTTTAAACAATCTTCCCCAATCTTCTGTACACGTACAAGGGAGCCCATTTGTGCTGCATGAACAGAGATGTTCCCGCATACATTCTGACTTGATACACCTGCATGTGGGGAGCTCTATCAAACCCTTTGGTGGTGGATCTTTCTTCATCAAAACTGGCTAAAGCTGTTCGTTTCTCTGCTCCCATCCATTTCCAATTAGAGATCGAACTTATTGAAATGATATCAAGCACAGCTTCCATATCAATGCTTGATAATTAGCATGCTGTACATGATGATATAGGTTGTTGGGTGTAGGCAGGAGAATTTCATTCTTGTGGTATTTCTGACAAACATCCAGTATCTGACTTCGTGTGCCGTACAGCCAGCTTTCTTGGATGACGTGTACACTGAGCAGATGGATGCCTCGAAGGACTTAGTGACCATCCCTGATAAAGATGTCCCCTCTCCCATCTGCGAGAGACCATCCTGAAAGTCTGGGTTCTTGGTCAGCACTTTCCAAGCTTTGTTCTTGCCAATGAGCATCTGTCCACTGGTCGTGCCACATCCTGTCAACGCATGAAATCCAAGAAGGGCAAAACATAAGTTTGGGCTTAGTTCCTGTACTATTATCTTGTGGACTGGAATATATCCGCGGTTGTCCTTTACACCAGTGTGAAGCCATAGTTGTTTGCACAACAAGGACTTGTATGTGTAGACACAAAGCACTCCAACATCAGTGTCTGGAGATTGGACGATAACTCTTTCATGGGAAAGAGATGTGTCTAGCACATGATGCAGGATTTGTTTGTCAGCTTCTCCGTGATCTGATTTCAAGAGTGACTGAGGTTGTATTTCTCCTAGACTAACGAGCCATGCATCTTGACCAGATTGGAAGCCACCTCCCAGAACTATCTACTGGCCTGGCGCAAGGCTTGACACCAGCTGATACTAATAACGCTTGTTGATAAATGTCTGCCATTGTCTTGGAATGGGGGTTTGCCGTCCAGCAATTTTGATCTCAAACCCGAAAGAGCAGCAGCGCTTTGCTCTTTCAGCATTAAAAATTGTTTATCATATATCGGTCAAAGACAATGTCCAGACAATTATAATTTCCTTTTCCAAGCTAGTGCTGCTGTGACGTGGCAGTATTATGTAATCGCTATTTCCCCTGCCGATTTCATCATCTGGACAGCTGTCATCTCATCAATAACACATGCTGTTATCATTGTAGAATCTCCTAGGGGAGTTCTTCCGGCTCTTTAACACTTGCTAGCTTTTGCAAGAGATTACTTTTCGTTGTCCGCATACTCAGGCACCCATGTGCCAGAGAGTATGGCACTCAGGACAATTCATAGCTAAAACGTCCTTTAGATTAACATGCCAAGAGTTGGCAGCAATCAGGAGCTGCGAAAACAAGTCCCTATTAGCATTTACTGTAACTATTTTCTCATCAGCGAAATTGACTCGAACCTTCTTGCAAAGACAAGAAAATATTTTGAGTTTCTGGTGTATTAGTGGATCACAAAAGTTGACCATTGTCGTTTAAATTCTGTTGTTAATGAATTTGTAAATTTGAGTCTTTCCCAAATTGTTCGCATTTATAAGATACATGGCTGCATCAGATTTGTCAGTGCATGGAACATTTTTTCAGTACCAGAACTGTGTACTTCAAACGGATTCGACATGATATCTTAATGGGGGCAATTACATGTAGGCGCATCATATCTTCTTCATCTCTCTTTATCAGGACAATAGCAATATGGCGGTAGGACGTGTTATTTGCGTGATCTACGTTTTAATCTGTTTCTTACTAAGTGCTATGATTTTGCCTGGCGAACCCAGTTTGCGTCTGCAGACCTAATTTAACCTCAAGACCCCAATAATTAAACAATCTGGACGAGGAACTTATGTGGTTGCACTCCCGTTTGACGCCAATGTTACTCTGAGGGCCTACTTTGCACTATGTTGCGACGTATCTTCCAATCCAGGACCCGAAAACATTACCTGTCAACAATTGGCGCATGTCTACACAAGGAAAGAACTTATCGACATTGGGAGATCAATATGCTTTTCCGAAGTCAAGTGTCATCTTGACGCCAAAACTGCCATTTCTCTGAAGATTCACAACATTTATCGAAGAGATTATCGCATGGATCTACGCTCCGATTGGACTTATGCCTGGATCGATCAACAGCGATACAGGAACAACAATACAATCCCTGTCAGGGTTTTTACGGAGAAACGTAAGAATTTATTGAATGGGAATATGCCAATATGCAAAACTATGTTTCTATTTCTTTGTCATCTACGCCGGTTTTGGATACTAATGCAAGTCAGTACAGTGACCAACACCTACTTATTCCATTGAGAGTAACGATGCGAGGAACTCAAGCAGCTTCACATATATCAAAGCTGACAAACAGAAATTGAAAAACGAGCCACGTTCACGTTTTGCCTTATGGAACGCACATTCAATCAACAAGAAATCTGCCTCCATTTGTGACCTTGTTATTTCCAAGTGCATTGATGTTCTTACAGTAACTGAAACCTGGCGCTCTGGTAAGAATGATGCCATTGAATGGCAAGAGTGATGTTTCTTCATTTACCAAGATTTGATAGGAAAGGTGGTGGTGTTGGTTTCACCGTATAAAGGAAATGACGTTTCATCGTTTGCATCAATGGAATATATGGACCTCTCTCTATCATCGATTAAAACACTTATTCACCTCATTACTATTTATAGACCTCCGCCTTCTCGCAAAAAAAACTTTATAGTAACTGTGTTCTTTGATGAATTTTCCAGACTTTTAGAAGAGCTAGCTGTTGCCCCTGGTTACCTGTTGATTGCAGGGGATTTTAACTTCCATATGGATGTCACCAGTGACCATGAAACTGCTAAGTTCAATGAACTCCTAGATTCTGCAGGCTTACAACAAAGGGTTACCGGAGTGACACATCGCTGTGGTCACACACTTGATCTCGTTATTGATCGTCAAGAGGAAAGTTTATTGTCTACTAGCATAAAGATCTTGCCTGATCGACCTTCAGATCACAGTGCTGTTGTATGTACTTTAGACTTCACGAGGCCTAGCTCCACAAAGAAAGTTATCAATCATCGTGATAGACTTACAAGCATGGAGAAAGGATGTCCTTAGTTCACAATTAAATTGTTCGCCCTTATCAGACGTTAACACTGCTACTGAACTATTTAATTTTGTATTATCCGCGCTCCTAGACAAACACGCACCAAAATGGACACGGTCAATCACCCTTCGCTCAAATGATCCCTGGTTTAATGACGACTTTTTTTTCGTAAAAGAACGGCTTTCTGTAAATATCGAGAATTCGGCGTCACTCGTGAAAATTTCGAATTTCTATTTATTTCACCCAAATAACCTCAACAGTGAGTTATTTTCAAAAATTGCATTCAAAGGTTCAATTAATAGCGCTTTCATTTTTGAGAAATCGAGGAAAGTTGTAAATACGCCATTTTGTCATCTCATCACTTGAGAAACTGCGGGAAAATTACACTTTTTCACTTGGTTGCATGGGCAAACGCCTGCTCATCTGACAATGCAGCTTGGACTAAAAATAAAGCATACCTTGCTCTTTCTGAAACAGTAAAATGTTTTGTAAAAACTGTTGACTGTTGCAACTCACCCTGTCGGAGGCCTGGAGGACAAGATCAAATTTTGATCTATTTCCACAGCTCATTACTCCACTGATAGAAACACTTCGACCACCAAAACTATATAATACTTGAGCGTATCCTTTATATTTTATCGTGTGAAAATATTTAAGGCGGGCCAATAAAATTGACCCGCTGAGCGACAAGAACGTGAGGTGCACTTTTGGTCATTTTTGCCGCTTGAGCGCTTACGAAGTGCTGCCGTCCAGTGAACAATATTTTCATTGTGTTATAAAACAATCATTGTCGCGAGGTATTCTTGAAGCTAAAGAGTTTTATAAAACTAGATTCTAAAATCCCTACATGTATCGTCTTGTACATGTATCAATGAAGGAAATACTATACATGTTATCACGTTTGTAGACTTTTCTAGGAACTATTTTGAACGATTTTGTCATTCATTACCGAGCATGCATGTGCAAGCTATTGGAAAAATGTTTTGTTATTCACGCACTGTTTTTACGGTGCAAAGAAGCTACTAGTTGGTTGTCAGAACTAACAGCAAACACTCTCACAGGTCCTTCTATAATAAATCCTGATTTTACTTCTAAAATCACAACAATGCAGCGGGAGTCTGTTTGGGTTGATCGAGTTACAAAATAATATAAATGTGACAGAATGTTTGTCGATCCAAAAACAAGATCCACCATGGCTTGTCGCATGTCTCCTGAAAATACAAGAAAAAGCAAGTACTGACGAGAAACAAACCTAAGGGCCTGTTTACATGAGGTAGGTTGATCCTAGCACTAGGTTCAACCTAGCTATGTCCAGACAGGCGAATCAATTTACACTTGGTTTACATGCAAGAGTGAACAGGTGGAGTTACCCGATGTGCCGAGTCAAACCAAAGATGTGTGTCTGGATTTAGAAGTTTTAGATTTGCAATGAAATTTGTCTATGAATTCATAAGTCCAGATCGAAGCTAAATGTATTATTCTCTGCCTATATACCTTTTCTCGGCGCTTATTTTATAAACTGATGTCGAAAATACTACCTCGTGCCGTCAGATGCAATGGCCAAATAGCAAGAGCCAAGACATTTAGTGTTTGTGCTTTGAAACAATTTGTGTGTGAAACAATTGATATTTTTTCATAGGTTTGTAGACAATTAAATTCAAATACCGTAAGTAAAGTCCCTTTCACGAAAGGAATTCTTGAAAAGAAAAAAATTGACGAAAACTGCAAGAACTTGTCACTTGGAGAAGCATCGGGCAGGCAAGATAACCCTACCATCACCGTTTACATGGCAAAATGCATGTCAAAATTGACCCTAGTGCTAGGACCAACCTACCTCTCGGCTAGGTTGATCCTAGTACCAGTTTGATCCCATCACCAGGTGCAAATCTAAACCGAGTCATGCAAACAGAAAGCTGCTTATATAAGGGCAGTAGGTTCAACCACCTGCTAGGTTGACCCTGGCGCTAGGATCAACCTCCCTTCATGTAAACAGGCCCTAAGATTTGGAAGCATTAAAAAAGAAAACTCTATGCAGAGAAGCCCTAGTAGTGAGCTGTGAGGACAGGAAAATCAACACGATTCAATTACTGGCAGCGGCATCACAGTTGATTAATCACATGAAGACCCTATTGATATTTATATCAGAACTTACCCAATCGTTGTCATGTCAAGTCTAGCTCCATGTGATTTGGAAGAACCTGTGATCCGTTAGTTTTGGGTTGCAAACCCTGATTTCTTTGTATATCATGAAGCTGGTATCAGTTCTGCGAAGCAAAATGTTGTAATGTGTGCGTGACTTGACCGCGTTAGACCGGGGTAGACTTCCGGTTTGTTTCAGTACTAATTAATTTTGAATTGTGACATCATTAGTAACGTCACAATAACTAAAATAATAAATTCAAAATGGCGACCAATGACGTCATACCAGTATGACGTCATAATAATTAGTTTGAACTATCCGGTAATTTTTGTGTGGGAGTTGTTTTAATCCTCTTTTGTAGAAACAGCTGCAAAAAATAAGATTTATTAGAACCAACATTGG
>JANVCK010231980.1:0-10097 GCA_026546655.1 Epizoanthus illoricatus | reverse complement strand
GAAAATAACGAAAGTTTAATGGATCCTTTTCCGAAATGGTGTTGGCCACGTTATAAAGAATTGAAACTGACGGTACAGTTAGGGACTTTGAGAATAAAACACAAAGAAAAATCTCGACGGAATTCAAAACGTTCGCACTAGCTTCGTACTGTATTCCCAGCATCCCAAAGCATACTTCTAGTTGCATTCCTAAACGCGGCCAGTGGCCATTTTGGAACAGGTCCTGTTAGAAAGGTTTGTATGTATGGAGTGAGCTGACGCATTGACAACTGATTTATCACTGAACTTTGCCCGAGGATGAACGGTGTTGTGCGCATGGGCAGACTTGAATCTTCAACTTCAAAATCACTGTAAAATTTACCTAAATGCTGCAAGGACGTGATTGATATTCTTTGCCACAATGGAAATGTATAATTATACAGTTAATGGTTAAACCAGTTGTTCCTATCGTTGCCTCTATCTTAGCACCGCACTGAGTGGTAAGTTAGTCGAAACAGGACTCAAAGGTGGAAGGTTAGAAACTGGCCACTGTGACTTCGTGATGTCCTTGGGCAAGACATTTACTTTCACAACGTTTCTCTTCATCCACGTCTACAAATAGGCACCTGGTAAACACTTTTTTTGGGGGGTGAGTAACCTAGCTGCTGTCACTTCGTTTCTCTCCTCCCACACGTACAAATTGATACATGGCAAATTGGGGCAAAAACCTGAGAAAATGTTGTGGGATAACCCTGCGTTTTACCCTCTTCCCAACGTTGATAGAAAACGCGTAAGGCGGTTCTAAAGAGAGCAGGAAAAACCTATAGCCTAAAAGCACGCCGGCACACTGTTTAAATTCGGATACTTAAGCGGTTCAACAAATGGCCATTCTTGCATTACTAGAACGCTGTTTATCTGGATCTCCATTGTTGGTACTGTTGGGTACTGTTGTCCGGGGGGGGGTGGTACTCTACCCCAAAGGGTATGGTTTTGAAGCCATTTTAGTCTGCAATAGGGTATATATATTTTGCCATTTTAGTTTGGAATAGGGTATGGTTTTTGAGGGACAAGTTTAAAACCCATTTTTACTTCATTTTTATCTTGATACGTTGACGTAAACGCTCAAAATAAATCAAAACTTAGAACCGAACGAAGACGAAAATACAACTCGGCGAGATACAGTGTTTAAAATCTGTTACCTGGAACCTATCACAACTGAAAATTAGTCTGAAATAGGGTGTACATTTTACGCCTCAGGTCTGAAATAGGGTGCACATTTTGCGCCTCAGGTCTGGAATAGGGTAAGGGTTTGGAGGCCCCGGGCGGCACACCCCACCTGAAATTCTAGTGAGTACCTCCCTGGCTGTTGTCACAAAGGGGAACTATGATGATATACTGAGCCATTTTGAAACCACGAAACTTCGTGTATCCAGACTGATTCACACCGGCTTCTGGAAATCGGTCAGAATTTTGGAACTTGGTTACGTTTCTAGCCTGATTTGGGTCTCATAAACGCAGAAATCAGCGTTTTAAAGGTTTACATTTTGAAAATATTTTGGGGGCGCATGCCCCAGACTCCCTACAAGCTCACGCCTTCGGCGCTCAAAGTTTTGAAACCGGTCAGATTTTTTTCCTGGATCCAAGCCTGGTAAGGATCTCCTCAAATATTTCTTTGCATTACGGAGAAAACGTTTCGTTACCTCAGAGTTCATTTGTTCACTGTGTCTGATGTGCAGTTGATTTTAGCTAATTCTGATCATCTGTCTATAAAAATTATTTCTACAGTGATCCATGTTGTAATGTGTGACCCAGGTTTCACGGCATAAAAACAAAAAATCCGATGGACACGACAGGGTGTGTTTCTTTTGGTTCAAGTAGCTCCTTTTATTTCTATTTTAGCAGTGAAAAGCGTGTACTCTTGATACAAGTCGCGAATCCTGTTATTTATGCTCGAGAAAATTACTACGTATTTTCCGTAGTAAAGAAACAAGCTAATGAAAAGAATAAATTTTGACAACAGAGATTCACGTAATTTGCATGAACAATTTGAGTGAATTTACTGTCTCTGTCATGCTAGTGTTTCGGCAAGGAACGATTGAAAAGTTTTCGACACAAATTAAGTACTTAAAATATTAAGCAAACTGGACAGTGTTGTATGCGCAACTTATCTCTTTTGATATTAAAATATCTGATAAAGGTGTTACAGAAAGCTTGCCGAAGCTCAACTGAAAGCTCTCTCGCAGCATTCGTTAACACGCGTAATGGTGGCAATTTAAACGTTTCATTTTTCAATTTCCGTTCTTCAATACCTCAAACATTCAAGAACAAAAAAGCGACGCTGTTTCTTTGTCTGTTCAATAAACACATTTTAATCACCCGGTCCTACAGCAACCAACTCAATTAAACTGTAACAATAGCTTTGACCTACTTTTGATAGTTTTAAGTACTTACTGAAATGTATATTTTGACCTGTCAGTGAATAGTCAAGATTTGTAAGGCGAGAGCAAGCTAAACGACACATAGGGGGAAATATTCATTGGCAAAACAACTTACCGCGTCAAGCCTTTTCCCGAGTACACCGAGTGATAATAAGCCGAAGATTCTTTAATTCCAATACCGTAGTAATGATATCTGTAAGAAGAAAGAGGATTAAGGATTGTAAATGAAATTCATTGTGTGGCTTTATGAGGCGGGTTTAATAAAGGCTAGGGCTCTAGGTGCCTTATTACCATCTCAAAAGAAACAAACAAGCGCGCGCTGGAAAAACCAAGTCTTACTTCGAGTGGCCGCGGGTTCCTAGTCGTCTCGTGGTCAGCTGAGGGAATTTCTGTCGAATGGTCTGGCGGAAAAAAGAAACATTCTATTGTCAAATATTGGCCTTTATTAGTCTAGGCCTGCAACCTGAATATGTTACGTATAATTATAGCTAAAGTTTACATCTAGCTTGACAGAAAGGTCTGCTTAAAGTCTGCATTGCTTTAGAATTTTCAATGGCGTTGGTAAACATTGTAAACAATAAGACTTGAAATTATTGAAAAGAAATAATACAAAGCCACTGAAAATAGCCGGATTACACAGACGGGGTCATTCATAGTCATTTTTGTACCCCCAGAAAATCCAAAATTTTCTGATTATTAAACTCGAGCATTAAGTCTGGCCAAGTTTGGGAACACTACGGCATAACATAATTCTCAATAAAATTGAAGTCACTAAAAGAGAGCTGAACTTGTTATGTTTATCTTTTTCGATAAATGACAGATCTGATACACAAAACAGATTATTTTAGAAGTGACATCCGACTGGTTTGAAACTTTAATTTTTTACCTTTCCAAACGTGGCCGCACAAGCTGCGCCGATTTTGTTTCTTCTACAGAAGTCCAGATAATGCGCGTACAGAATACACCGGGGCAAACACACCCCATCGCACATCACATAATTTTCGTCGAGCCTGCAATAAAACGAAAATATCATGCCGTTACGAACAAACATTTCTAAAACCTCATTCCTATTTCAAAAAACAACTAAGATCAGTAGATGTGCTCTTTTTACAGTTCTGAATGGACTAAGTTAAGTTAATGTAGAAAATTTCTTAATGCGCCAATTTTTTGTAGTAAGCTTTGTTGGTGTTATATATAAATGTAAACAGTGATTAAAACAAAGCAAAGAGTTATTACCATTAATTTCCATTCTCCCGTGTTTGCAGTATTTTTGGTAACACGTCCAGTTGAGGTTTTTTCCTAATAGTGTTGCCCGAAGTATGTGTTAGGCACTGTGTATCGAGTCGTAGATTGTAATAGGTGAATTTGTGAGTCATATCAATGAGACAGACAGGACAGACAAACTGACAGACAGACAGATGTGTAGGAAGCGGACAGACAGGCAGACATAAGCGGCAGAGAAACAGAGACACAAACAATGACAGACATTCGCACAGAAACAGGAAGGGAAAGACAGAGATAAACTGAGACAGAAAAACTGAGAGAGAAAGAGAGAAAAACGCTGGAAGACATTGGAAGCCAACAGCGTGGGAGAGAGCGACAAGACAGACAGACAGTCAATGCTATCTCAGGCTTCCCATGGCTCATGGTACAGATAATCCGTCTTAGTATTGGACAAGACGCTGAATACGAGTTAGCTGATATTTTATCGCTACCAAGGAAAATAACGTAAGTATAGGCAGGATTTTTAGATGCTGATCAGCACAAAAAATAATATTTTGAAAAGCAAAACTTTCTGTATATTAAATTAGCAGTGACACAGACACTACACATTGAAGAAATTAGTAAATTAGTCAAGCACACACTACGTTTCAGTGCATTTCAGTGCAACGACATATGATATGGAAAGCTGACTCTCCCACCTCTTGTGAATCATCGATAGCTAAACCGAAGTCGAGTTTACTTTTCGCAAGTGACTAGGCCCTCCAAGCTCGGAAATATCTTAGTTTTTTACCCCCATGGAGATGTCAGTGTGTAAGTGTATCAACAAATGTTTAATATTTTCCGGTCACGTTAGCCCCATAATTTTGGTCAATATTTTCGCGCACAAAATCAATCGAGAATGTACATGAAACACCACGCATCGTTACTGAGGACTGGTGTATTCTCTTGAAATAAAAACCGCAGAAAGAAGAAAAAACTCGGTACTTTGCTACAGACTTGAATCACTTTTGTCACATCGAAACGTTCTTCACTGCGACCCTGCAGCCGCCCACAAACTAATCTGACCCCTCTAGATTCGTCCAACAAATTCCATTATAGGTTTAAGTCACCGAGTACTACATTACTATATATTTCGCAAGTTACATAAAATGTACAATTGTGCATAACATATAGTATTCTTAAAATAGCTGAATAAAAAGTACTGAGTAAGCAGTTTTCTCAGTTGTTCTGAAGCGCGAACGCTGTTTCAACTGAACAATGATCAAGGTAATTCGGGGAGCGATTTCAGACGGTAAAAAGTAAAAAAGTCGTGAATATCCTATTTTTGAAAAAAAAAATTTGCGCATGATTGTTTTCCAGCACATAGTTCTCGTTCTTTCTCGTTCATGTTGACAAAAAGGCTGCTGTCTAAACGATAAAAATGCAAGTAAACAACGCAACGTTAGCAAAAGCTGTGTTGGAATTATCGAGAAACAAGGATAAAGTTTTGAATTTCGCAAGACCACGTGCCTTTAATGCCATCTTTAAAGTTTTACGTCTTTGTGGCGCGTGTGAGAGAGCGGCGTTTAAAAACTGTCTTTGATTTAAGCCAACCGCATCATTCAATGCGTAAGAAATGAACGTCATACGTTGAAAGGTTGTGCGTGCTTTGTTAATCATATTTGTTTAAGGCCTTATCCGACGTTGAGTATGCCAGAATTCATTTATTTTGAGCCCGACAGATATTTACTCAGTTTGACAGAAACAGTTGTCGGGACTTTACTTCCAAGACAAAAATAGAAATGTAAAGAAATTATGTAAAGTGTTCTTAAATTTTCATCAGTTTGAAAACCTTTTACATTTATCTTTTAATTTCATGCAAAAACTGCCGGATTTGGAAAGAGTGAATAAAAGGAATCGAAAGAGGGGATTCTGGTTTTCCATTCAAAAGATAACTTCCTGAAAAAGGCTTTTCTAATCCATGCAACACTTCATTTATATCGCTTGATGTTCATCTTCCGCCGCATTTCCTGAAGTTGCAACTATCACAGCAAGAATAAATTATATTGCAATTTTAAACTTGAAATACACGTCAGTACAAGACAAATGCAAAACGAAAATTTTACCTTCCTTTAAAATACAAACGTACTGAACTGACTGTATCACTGCGATCGGGATCGCAAAACTCGCGAAACATCCCGTATTCATTTCATCTCGGGGATCGTATGGCGTGTTCTTTTTATTTTGCGATTGTTACTGTCCTCGCGATGGCCTTGCGATGGCTTGGCACAAAGTTCTTGATCCCAATTACGGCACACGTGTTTGTCTCTTAAATTGTGTGACTTTAATATGAAACTGTGAATTTTAATGGCGGATTTCTTTACAGGGTATAAATTTTTTACCTATAACTTGATCTAGCTCGGTTTGAACGACAAAGAGAATCTGTACTGGGTAAAGTAATAAATTTGCCACCCGCAAATCATAACATATCATACTCTGACTTCAAAACGGCCTTAATTTATATTGTCAACAGAACTAGTGCACAGGTGCTAATAGCTTTGAATGAGACAAAAAAGGCCGCTTAGTACATACAAATTGTTCACATTTATTCGAGATTTTAGTGCTAACTTTTTAATTTCTTTTGATAGACACAGTTTCATAAAATGGAAATTATTAAATGACTACTACTTTCTGGTAATATCATAAACGACACACTAAAAGCGTTTCTATTGCAGAATCTTACACACTTCCAGATTTCATCAACTGATCAAGGGCAACGAATTTCTTACCATTGTTGGGAGTATATAATTTATTATATTATGCAATGCTCAATAATCGTCGACTCACTTTTTAAAAATGTTTGCCATTTGCCTAACAATGTTACCTTAAACCATTACTTCTTTACTCTACACTAAACGCCTTAAAATAGACATTTTTAACTGGAGCTGTCAATTATCAGTTTGATAATCGATCTAATTGTTTACTGTTAAGCGAAACTTCTTCTCCAATTGTCAGAAGTCCGAAAAAAATTCCTATAAAATTTATCAACAGTAGGAACTGAAATTTTATAATATTTTATACTTTTTAAAAATGTATCGTCTGCGTAAATGAGAATCCTCATGCCATGCTGTTCTACTTCACGAAACGTTCTTCACTGAAGAAAAACAACATCGATTATTGAATTAATCTTATTCCTAATTACTTTGTGCTTCTAGCGGAAAATACGAAGTGCTCTCAATATTTTCTATCGCCGTAACATAGTAAAATACAAAGCGCTTTCGAGATTTCTATCATGGTACAGCATTATTTTTTGTCTGGTCTCAATTGAACAAAATCTTGTTCCCAATTATCTCGGAAACAATTCTGGACGTGTGAGGTCTGCAAACTGAAGGCTGTCAAGTGTAACAACACTGATTTATCTTTGCGATAAATCGATACTAGAATTTAAGACATACCATTTTAACGTCTTTGTAAGTTGCTCTTTTCGGGACTTTCCTGTTCCTAAGGCTCCATGGTGCGACTTTCCCTCAGAATACTCATCGCCCATGACCAGCTCACCAACGCCTATATCAAGTAACATTCAACACACTGTTACAAGGAGAACAAGCGCTTTCCCTTTCCTGTCATCACACACATTAACACACTTCAAATGCACTCCCCTGGTTGAGCACCCAAACGGATCACTCACCCTGCCCCTGGGCCTCTTTCTGTTTCCGTGTTGCTTTCCTACTTCTGCAAGTTTTCGGCATTGTCGCAAAAATGGTTCGAGATATAAACAGGAGAGTGCGCGTGCTTTCTTGCGAGGTCAATTGTGATCGCAAGAATGCTTTAAAACTTCAACGAATAATCGAATTATCTCCTATAAACCGCTTCGCCGGCCCTAAAGAAAGTACCGTAACACTGACCCGATTGCCTTTTGTTCTGAATGCGAGCAATATTGCTTTAAACCACGAAACTGTAGTGCACTATAACACTTGACTGTCACGCTTTTAAGACACTTTTACGCAAATGGGGGTAATGTCTTTGACCTGTCGGGGTCTGATAGTGATGGTGCGCTCCATGTAACGGTATGTAGTCGCGCCTCAGTGTCAGACTGCATGCTACAGTCCCACTTCCTCTGCTTACGTGCTGAAATAGGCAACTTTGCGAGGAACTATCTTTAGACTATTTTATAGTCTCCTGGGTACAATTATGGTTCAATTAATAGCCATAGTTAGCAGGCGATAGTTGTGATTTCTTTCCTATTATAATTGAGTGTAAATCTTAGTGTACGACCCTTCTTCAGGAGCCATTACTCAACAATACAAAACAATAGACTGCCAGCCTCAAGAAATAGTGACGTTAGTTCAGAGTACGGATGGCTAGTTCCCATTATCTTGCACAACATGATTTCATTTATTATTGATCGAACGTACAAAGCCCCGTTAACTATAGATAAGTTTCCGCAGGAAACGAGAGTTAATTATTTTGTCTAGTAAGACGCCACTGAAACATTTCTCTTTTCCCCTTTCTACATCTGTATTCACAAACATCTTATCAGGCTCTAAATCCCCTCTATATAGTATATTTATAAAATATGGACTATAATAGAAATCTGGAATTTTCTGCTATAAATATCTGGCGCGGTATCTTGTACAGCTAATCCAAACGATAGCATCAACTGGACATACAGAAGTGTATTGTATAACCGCTGGTATAAATAATAAAAGCATAAACAGTGTCATACCTTCGAAATCATCTATACCCTCAACTACAGGCTCTTCTTTCAATCGTCTACATTTCTTCAACTTTGATTTTTGCCGCTTGCACTTGGACATAAGCACTTTCTTTGGCCCGCCACAGTGCGTAGATTTGCCCGACGTTTCATCGCACGAACGAAATTTTGTCCGTGTACTGGGCATGATCTTGCGAGTATTCTCGGCGGTAGCCAAATTCAGTTGAATCCAGCTAAATTCACTATTCAGCGCGACTGCGGTTTCTCGTAATGAAGATGAAGTGGGCTTGGAGTGAGTGATCGAACTGAAGTAGACTACCGATCGAGTAGCGCTATCACACTGATCCGCTATAATCAAATTGCAGCAATTGTAGCAAATGCAAATCGCTGTCAGATTATTTAGAGTCAAAGCATCTCAGAGCGTCAACAGAACTGCATACTTAAACCCTGAAAAGCGAGCCAACAAAAGATTAGTTAGCTGCAGGATGACAGGACTGAGGGTTCAGGAATCAATTAACGCAAACGGCCCGCGAAAAACAAATCTGTTACGTCACTTGAGTTCACCAGTCGTATCCCACGCACTTCCGACCAATTAAATAATTAAAGAACTCCTTTTCAAGCCGTGCGCGCCATCGCCAATCAGGGCAAGCGACATAAATCAAAAGTCCACCTCCAATTGTTAAACATAAAACGTCACCATGGAAACGTAAAGGGTAACATAATAACAAAGACGATGGCCACTTTTGACTGATCGCTGAGCAAACAAACTCAGCGCAAATAATATACGATAGATTGTACTGGTATTTCGGGTCAAAAGAGTATTGAATCACTATTGCTAATGGAACAGTCAGTTCTTCGAGATCCATAACTTTCACCAGAGAACGTATATAAAGATCTATACAACTTGCTAGCGTTCATTCTGAAAAGCTGCAGGGCCTCCGAGCCACGTGCGCATATTTGCTGACCCACGACGTTAGTCAATTCCTTTGCGTTGTTGACATATTTATCTCAAAGAATTCATTGATTATAAACTACTGTATTTCAGTGTCTTCATGTCTTTGTCAAAATAATTTTTGCAAAAGATAACACAGAGGGTGGCCTGTTAGCAGCATGAAAACTAAGTACAAAAATAATCACAAGCTTGTTGCTTCTATTGTAGTCTGTCGACCTTGGCCGCACAATAGAAGAAAGCAACATACCCCAAATACCTTCGGAACAAATTATCACTGAAGAGAAAGCATGGCGATGGTCGTGTCTTCGTAGTTCACACTACTAGTTGCTGTAGTAGTAGTAGTAGCAGCAGTAGTAGTAGTAGTAGTAGTAGTAGTAGTAGTAGTAGTAGTAGTAGTAGTAGTAGTAATAGTAGTAGCAGTAGTAGTAGTAGTAGTATAGTAGAAGTAGTAGTAATAGTAGTAGCAGTAGTAGTAGTAGTAGTAGTAGTAGTAGTAGTAGTAGTAGTAGCACTAGTAGTAGTAGCAGTAGTAGTAGCAGTAGTAGTAGTAGTAGTAGTACTGAGTAGTAGTAGCAGTAGTGGTAGTAGTAGTAGTAACAGTAGTAGTAGTAATAGTAGTAGCAGTAGTAGCAGTAGTAGTAGTATTAGCAGTAGTAGTAGTAATAGCAGTAGTAGTAGTATGGTAGTAGCAGTAGCAGTAGTAGTGATAGCAGTAGTTGCTGTAGTACTGCTACCTGCTACTACTACTACTACTACTACTACTACTACTACTACTACTACTACTACTACTACTACTACTACTACTATACTG
>JANVCK010231969.1:0-10098 GCA_026546655.1 Epizoanthus illoricatus | reverse complement strand
ACGCTCTTCCGATCTAAACAAAAACCTTGGGACACTATAACCCACGAACACCCCCCCCCCTTCAACAATATTGGGTTGTTATTTCTATTTGGAGTTAGCCGGCAACGCACTGGGCTGTGGCTCTATGCTTAAATTTTTTCTCCTAAATCGGTTACAACTATACTAGGAGGAGCGGTACGTGTAGCTTCAACGGATAATTACAGGAAAAATAAATAAATAATAAATGTAAGTGAATATATAACTGAATAAATATAAGTGAAATGATAAGACTATGTAGTGCGATGCTAGATACAGTTGCAATGAGCTTTAAGGGTCGGCAGAGCAATAGTCTTGAAGCTATCTGATAAAAACTGGGTTGTTACCTAGAGGGATATTGTTCATTAAGCAACGACTGATCTCAAGTACAATGAGTATTTGTTCACGCTTGTAGAACACCGTAAGGTGAATGATTTGGTATGTTGGTAGTCTGGATATTCTAAAAGTGAGAGTTGTAACTTCAGAAATGGGTTTATTTATCATTCATTTTATAACAGGATCGGAGGATAGAGTGGCCAGTGGCGTACCCAGCCCATAGGCCTGCAGGCCCGGGACTGCAAAAAAAAAACGCAGAAAAGAAATTGATTTTGGGACGCTTTTATGTATTTCCAAAAGTCCTAATACTTAATTCAATGCATTGATAGTGTATAAACAGAATATAAAAGGCTGTGGGTTGTTAAAGAACCGACCGAGTTTGGTAAAATGGGAACATAAGTTTGAATTATTTTTTCAAATCGAAACCGAGTTTCTTCTCAATTATTTTTACCGATTTAAAAACTTCAAACCCAGAATATCCGGTTAGTTACTAGCGATTTTAGAATGCAATGAATTACTCTTGGAAGGCACGAAATACGACACCAGGGGCCCTATTTTTAAAATATTTCCCGGGGTGCGGGATAGGCCTTTGCCCATGGTGCTAGCATCACTTTGAGCAAATGAACATAATTTTTCAAAAAAGCGCTGCTCAAGCACAATTAGAAGATTTTCGCACTCTATGAAGCATTAAAGTCAATAACTTTATGCAAGTTAATTATTATAAAAGTGTGAAGTCTATTACATGCCAACTGTTGTAAACCAATCAAATTTATAAGAATGCCATATTCGAAAAACGTGCTGAACATTGTAATTTATAATTATTCCGGAATTATCTTTTCGCTGTTATATACACAGAAACATTGTCATTTTGTGAGCATAATTTTGGAATCTAGGAGCATAATTTGGGAACTTTGGCATAATATTTGGCATAATTAGACAAAATTGGGAGCAGTGCTAGCAGCATAATATGCCACGTTTAGGAGCACAATGGGGCAAGGCCTCCCCCCCTACCAGCTCGCGCCTTCGGCGATCATTTAATTGGTCTCTCAGGACCTACAAGTACAAAAATCCTGAAGTCTGGGTATGCCACTGGTGGCATAACTATTGCAAAGAGGGAGGTGGAAACTCAAACCTCCAACTCTCTTCGTCTGAAATGGAAAATGATCCCGAGTACGTACCTTAGACTTTTTTAGATGAATTTGAGCTGCTATTATATTAAAGGAACGAAGGAGAAAAGATCCCCTATTCTCCCGAACAATAAACAACCGGCTTTAGAACATTTGGAGCTGGCCCTTACCAATCCCTAAACATAACTACCCATGTCCCAGACCACTGGTTTTTGAAGTCATGAGTTGACCTTGCTCAAGCTAGCTATTGTCAGGGGTATAGCCGAATTCAGGCAGAGGAGGCAAATTTTGCGCCTAAAGTACCATTTCTGAGAACCTGATTTTCAAAATCTTCTGGGGAAGCATGCCCCCCGATCCCTCTAGGAGCTTCGGCGCTCTTATTGCCACCTCTTCTAAATCGGAAGTCTGGCTTCGTCCCTGATTGTGAAGTCACAAGCCATTGGATTAACGTCTTAAGAATCGATAATATAGCGAGAAATAAATGGCAAAGAGGTAATTGCGACGCGTTCAGAAGAAGTCAATACAGATGGATTCTCCGGGACCACCTAGCTGCGATGCATTTTCTTTACCACTCCTCCACCACTCCATAAGTACATGATACATAATCTTTCATCTTGTCCCGAATTTACGAGCAGGTACATCAACATGGATAGTTGAATCGTTCATAAAAAGGAAATAAGAAGTTTAAAACAAAAACGCAGCCACACTTCAGGTTTAGCGGCGGCAAAACGAGCGCCAAAAGACGCGAGCTCCTACAGGGGTCTGGGGGCATGCTCCCTCTGAAGATTTTGAAATCGGATTCTCAGAAACAGTACTTCCTGCGCACATTTTACAGAAATGCTGGCTACGCCCCTGTTCTGGCTTCACAACATTCCAATTCTAAAATTATTTGTTAATCCAGTCACTATTAAAACCTGCCAGTGCAACGGTGTTTATGTTACGAAAGAGGGGGACTAAGTCAGTGGGGGAAGACCAAATCCGTTAGTCGTGCTGGGTACCAGACTACGCTTGCGGTTTGCCTTTCCCTGAATATTAAATTCGAGCGGGAGCATGAATAATGTTTCAAAAATGCTTTAAAACTCGAACATATCCTATTTACAATCATAGACAGAAAGACTTGGACACATTTTATGCCGTGTCGGCAGGCATGTGTCGTGTCGGTTTCCCTCTCCCCCTTTGCAATATGGTACCATAGTGCGATAAAATAACAACCCAACATTGTAGAGGGCGAAAGGGGGTTTCTGGACTATATATACTGTCCCAAGCTTTTCTCCAAGATTGAAGCCCTATAAAGGTTACTTCTAAGTAGCTCATACTGATCAACTAACATCTGCTCCTTTGGGCACAATCGAAGTTTAGCGGGCCCGAAGTACCGTAAATGCCACAAAACATGCAAATCAGATGATCTGTTGTCAATAGTTTGAAATAGTTTGAAATGCATTTCTTGATTTTGACCACTGGTTTTGTCTCTTTGTGCATTCGTGTCCATGTCGATCAAAGCTGATCATTGTATGCATGCTTGTGTGTGTGTGTGCGTGTTAAATCTCATTTTACCTCCAGAGTTATGGGATCTTACGTCACAGATTGCGTCATACATATATACTACTATATATATATATAAAAAAGAGAATCCCGAATCCGGAAACCAAAGGACTGGAATCTAGAATCCAAAAACTTAGAAATCCTGAAACAAGAGGCCGGGATCCAAAGTCTATACGGGATTGGCATCTAAATTCCAGAATGCGGAATCTATATGGGACTGGAGTGTGCCGTGGTATTTAGCGACCAGGATCCAGAATCTAAAGGATTGGAAGTTGGAATTTAGGGACCAAGACCTGGAATCTAAAGGATTGGAATCTGGAATGTAGAGACTGGGTTCCGGATTCTAAAGACTGGAATTTAGAATGAAGCCACCAGGATCCAGAATATAAGGGAATGGAATCTGAATCTAGAAACCGGGTTTCTTGAGTCTAAAGGACTGGAATCTGGAATTAATGTAGCGCCTGGGTTCTAGAATCTAAAGGATTGGAATCTGGAATGTAGACATGCACCGGTATCCAGAATCTAAAGGATTGGAATCCGAATTTAGAGACTGGGTTCTGGAATCTAAATAATTGTAAGCTGGAATGTAGAGACTGCGTTCGGGAATCTAAAGCATTGGAATCTGGAATGTAGCGACTGAGTTCTGGTATCTAAATTATTGGAATTAGAATGTAGACACCAGGATCTAGAATCTAAAGGATTGGAATCTGGAATGTAGCGACTGGGTTCTGGAATCTAAAGGAATGGAATTTGGAATGTAGCGACCGAGTTCTGGAATCTAAATTATTGTAATTAGAATGTAGAATCTAAAGGATTGGAATCTAGAATGTAGAGACTGGGCTCCAGAATCTAAAGGAATGGAATTTGGAATTGTAGAGACTGGGTTCGGAATCTAAAGGCTTGGAATTTAGAATGTTGACACCGGGATACTGATTGAATAATTAAACAATGATTATAACAATAACCAACATCTAAATACAAAACCTAACCATCTGAAAACAAAGGAGCTGCTTTGTGGCTGATCACAATAAGAGACAACTGTGGTCCTACATCACTCCTTGATCTAGATATCCAGTGTTTAGATTTACTGGGGAACTCTGAAATCCAATAAATAGCTTCCAAGGGCCCCCAAAACACTCACACGACAATTCTGGTAAGTAAGCTTTATTTGTGAGAAATTCACCAGATTTGTACCATACATCAAAGATGGATATTTCCCATACAAATCCTTTATACATCGATCGAGCAGATCGGTCTCGTTTGTTCAGGCATATACTAACTCTCAGCAGCCTTTTGGTTTTATTGGACGTTTTGAACGCTAGTCTAATCAACTATTGTTGACATAGAAACGGAAACAGAAAATTCTGGTAGTTTTAGAAATTAGTCTTGTATAAGCTACTACAGGTCTGTCAGTACTAAACCAATCTTGGACCTTGAAATCTACGTATACTTATTTACTACAAGTGCAGGTACACTGTTATTAAAATAAGTACCGGTAAACTTATTTCTGGGAACTGTAGTTTCGCTCAGCATACAACTTTTATGGGACAAGCATTTGGTCATCTGGGTAATCAGTCGGAGAAACAAGGTAAACAGGTTTGGAGCCATTCCTGACTTGAGATCTTTGGGCAATGAGTCCAGGGTTCTTCATGAGAGTCCACGCTAGAAACCAGCGGTTGTATCCACGTTGAGATACACGCGCCTTGTTGCAAAAGGGAGTGGACTCTCCTGTGTATGAGGCACCTATAGAACGAATCAGTTGACACGGGGTTAGTCTTTCAAACAATTTTTATAACACAACTATCAAACGACTGTAACAAAGCTTCACACGATGTGGAAACATACCAGAGGCTTTTCAGACAAGTTACATCAACATGACTACATTCTCATGCAATTGTCACGACATGAGATAAGAAAAACTGCAGGCAGTTTTCATGATAGGCCTTCAGTGTCAAACAGTTTGTATAACTCGATTATCACACACAAAATTGGCTATAGTTATAGAAACATAGCAGTCATGAAGATCAGTGGTGAAGGTAGTGGAACGAACATGTCGTAATTCTTCTTCGCAACTGCCATATTCATATCATGACATAATCAAGCATTAAATGGAGACCCTTCAATGAACGACTGCACTAAGTATATGATATCACCCCAAAATTATTTCAGCCCACTTCTATGGTATGAATTCGCTTAGCAGTGACACAAATTAAAACAAGCCACAGCATTAAAAAACAAGTCATTGAAGGACATCTCAGTGCATAATAAATAACAATAGCTAGGTCAGGGGTGGATCCAGAAAGTTCAGAAAGGGGGCCCCGAGGGGAACCCCCACAAATACTATATTATCCAGCTGCATCTGGGTCCCACCGATTCCGCACCCACCGCACGTCAAGAAATGGTAAAAAGGGCTCCCGAAAACCTGGCTAAACAAAGAAGACTAACGCTTGAAGCACAACAATTTAGTAGGAATTCGTTCCTTCCTATCCAGCATCAACTACACCGGTATTACTCAGTATCCGATATTTTCCTTCTGCTTGCAACTGACACCTTCTAAGCAAAGTAACTGAATGCAAACATGAAGAGCAAGAAGTCCTGTGCAGATTATGAATGGGCAGCTTACTGGTCACATGACACCCCCATTTTCAAATTGCTTCCAACACTGTATTTGCTGAGATTCATGTTTATAAAACTATTCTGAATCTAAAACCTTTCTCTGTCTATTCCTATGTCTACATGCACACGTACATACACGTCTATGTCGCTGTCTCCAGTTTGCGTTTGTCTCTTTGTCTGTCAGTCCTCTGTCTGTTTGTCCATCTGTCTGTCTGTCTCTCGCTCTGTTGGTATCGGTTCTGTGTTATAAGGAGGAGTAAGGTTGTAAACTATCAGCCGGATACATAATGTAATTTTTATACGCTTATATAAAATTGTATTAAATCGATGAGATGTACAGGGTCCTTTCCACACTCGCCTCATAGCTAAATGGATGTCCTTGATTGTGTAAAGTTACATCTAATGTTCTATTCCTTTCCCCAATCTAAGTTTGACTGAAGAGCGTTTGCCTCACCGTCTGATAGTCTTGTCCCGAATACAGTGTGTTCCCATTGAACTGTCCCGTATGCAGCACTTTCCGTCAACTGATATCTTCCTCTAGCCGGCCCCTCCCGAGACACAGCACTCCCTGTAGGGGGTGAGTGAGTAGGACAAATGTGCAGATAAGCGACATCAATTGATCATAGTCTTGACATAACACGTTCACCACACCGCCCTCAACTGACGCGGTAGTGGCACAGTCAGAGCTCTCCAGCGATTTCTTGTGTGACATGTTGCCTTAGATATTTGACTATGTCTCACAGCATTTTTGTTTTCAGAATGAGTAAGATTGAATGCCAAACCAAACTCATAGTGCAAACATTACCACTACAAGTCTTGTGCATTAGTTTTACCACACTGAGCTCTTCCAGGGTTCTCATACATGTAGAGTATTAACATTACAATATACACTATTAATATCCAGGCAGTCTCACAATAAAGAGCACTCGATGGCCTTTTCGTTTGCTTCTTTGCAACCATCAGGCAATATGTACACTTTCGAAAGGCCTTCTTGGCGAATTTTATTTCAGCACTCTTTACTGAGTTTCGTGTCAACTTGCGGCAAATCTAAGCAACACAGAGTTCAAGACTGAAAGATCGAACCCAAATGAATCTGGCCGCAAGTGGACCAGGATACATATAATTCCTTCTCAAGAATGTAAATGAACTATAGTAGCCTCCAACTGTAATATAGCCGAATAACATCCTGATTATTTCTTCTGTAGACTCAAGGAAAGATACTAGTGATTACTTTGTTACTCGCGTTTGTGCAATCTCATGACGCCATGGTGGATTATGTGCTATTTCTATTGAAGAAATAATCACGGACGTGGGTGGGTTGGTATAACAAAGCAATTTCTAGCGATGAAGCTTGATTCTATAGCCTCATTGTCTCACACATCCTAATTATTTATCGTTATCTATCATAGAGCACACCTATCGGGCGGTGGAGGTCTGGCAGCCACACCATTAACCGTCTACAAAGCACACTGCTGCGCACGTTCTTCTGCTTCATACGGTACATTAAAATATTATAGCACAACATGCTGACTCAATAAATCCTAGTGTTTTGTCAGTATTGTTGAATAGGGATTGGATGTCATAACATGCATGCAACAATGTACCATTGTGCCCATAATCAATAACCCAGTTCCAGAATCATGCACTGTACGTACAAGCGCTGCGTGTGGAGGAACACATTTATAGTAAAAATGGCAGTCAACATTGTATTCACCCCTTGCACAAATCCCACAACGTATCTCGTTTTCAGTAACTTCCAGTTTATCACGATCTATAAACAATAGTCGCCGATCGCCTAAACCCATTTGTGCACTGTGTAGAAGAAAGCGAAAGTTCCAGAAAACGAGATGCATTATGGCACTGTTGCAGTCGGCAAATAGTTCTAGAAACAAGTCTGAAGCACACAGTGAGATCAATGCATGTGTCATTTACTTGAGGTCTTGTGAAATGAAAGAGCAAGACTTTGGATTCGACATGTTGCACCATGTATGGGGTTACTAGTGTAAAGTAAATTAATTCTGTACCTTCATTACTGAATGATTCAATAAACTCGTCTGACTGGTTTTTCCTGCTGTCCATGAGCAACTGACAGAACACCAGCAAAACCGGGTGATGATGTGCAACGTAGAAGTACACATGTCCTAGATATGCCATGTAACCTAGCAACAGCGAAATCGTTTCTGTTAGAACTGCGAGTTGTACAGTGTAACACAGCACTTTGAGGTTAAGTGTGTCACACACAGATACATAGAACTGAACAAATACATGTGTTCATACAATAAACGAGATATAACGTGTGCTCTGATTGGGCAAAAACTAAAATTATTATTAAACAGCCACTTTAATAACGTCAAAATTGCATGTGCACACGCGTCCATCTTATTAAATGTTTAATTACAGTAAAATCACTGGAGTTCAGCAGGGATCAACTCCAGCTGTCTACTTTAATGTTCCGAGGTGTCTGTTTAAAGAGGTGTCCTTTTAACGATTTGTTCGTTTTAATATGTACACTTCGCGGTATCTATTTTAACATGTCCATTCTATGGGGGTGTCCGTTAAACAAGAAGTTCCAGTATAAAAGGGATAGCCCCTCCCCCTTTCCAGGGATGTAGAAAGAAGCTGGTCCACAGTACATTTGCCCGGCCATAACGTTGTCACGGACCGGCTATTTACGAATGGAAACAGCTTGCGATTTGAACGATTTCTCAACTAGGAAATAAACATTTATATGTAACATATATATCTGTAAGTTTTGTTTCCTTTTGGCTTCTGCTTCACAACAAAGCATTCATTATACAGTTTACATACAGATTTACGAACGAACGCAGCAGCTTTACATGATATGACATAATTACCCACTGCTGGCGTTAATAGAAATATGAAATTTCTTTGCTGAATTTAATATAGATATACAAGTGGTTACTATATCAGTTTGGTGGGCAAAACATGTTAAAAGGCACCATTTTAGGTCGAATTTCCAAAAATTTCTCGGGAGAGCATAGCCCCGGACCCCCCTAGAGACTCGCACATTTGGCGCTCGAAAAATCCGTGCAACATGGACCTGCTTTAGCAAAAATCTGCTACATCCCTGCTTTCTCGCCTTGCAACTCGAAATTTGAAATTCATATTGAAGAGCAGTAGAAAAGCAAGCGAGTGTTTCAGTTCTCTAGTGTTAGAATACTAGATTTCTTATTCTAAAATGTAAATAAGCGAGAGAAAAGTGAACTGAAGGAAGCTAATATCTTAGTAATGATTTCCAAAAGCGTTATAACGGCGTACTTTCACTTGAGGGATTGCTAAGAGGTTGGTTTGAATTTCGCGCGATAGAATATGCCAGGGCACTCAAGCAGAGCAACACATGTTGTGGAGCTGTGAGAGAGATGTTCACTCCACAGATGTTGAGTGGCAACTGAATGTGTCATTGGCCTGGCCAGGCCTTTTCATACCGGAACTTCTTGTTTAAGATAGAGTTTACTGTATGCACATACTGTACACATACTCACACTCATACACTCATACATACACACATATACACGTACATACACATATACAAGCACATGTATATGCACGAGCACTTACATACACACGCTATATATGTAAACACACAAAGAAACAAAACCCCATCCCAGCCAATCAGCCCTCTGTCAATCAAGAAAGCACTTAATGTAATGAAGACCCAAGGAAATCAAAGTAGATAAACGTAACAAAATTTCTTGTACTTATTGTAATATGTACGCTACAGATATAAATTGAAAAAAGGTGATGTTTAAGAACACGAGTTCCATTGTGGCTATATCCTAATGAAATTTGTATAGTTCTAATAAGTTACTACAGCACTGCAAAATATTCAATAGTGAGTTCAGAATCAACGTTACCTGGATCCCAAGTGTAGAATCCTTCAATCATAGATGTTCGGTCAATTCTTGCCAAGAAAACAACGCCAAGCAGTGCACCCTTAAAAATACGCAGGAAGCACGCAAAAACCCCAACCACAATGTTGAAGAAGAAAAAGAAGTACGACATGATGGAGAAAAATTGTCTGAAATGAAGCAGATGCAACATCTGTAAGAGGCATTCAAATGACAACTTTACCACATTAACATTATAATAATATGTAGTTATTATGAATCATATTATTACATAAAGGTTTACAACATAACAAAAATGCTATAATACATAAAACTGAAGTACCTAAAATAATATCTGTATAAACGAAAATCATAACTAAAAATATAGCTTTTTAGACTTGCTTTAGAAATATTGATCGCTGCGCTATAGGATTCCCACAATTGTTACTAATGTGCCTGGTAGTCGTCAATAGGATGCTTGAGACAAAATTTCTTTGTAGGAGGATTTCCACAATTATTATTTATGAACCTGGCAGTCCTCGATTGGATGCTTGAGACAAAGGTTTCTTTGTAGGAGGTTTTCAACTATTGTTATTAATGAGCCTGACAGTCCT
>JANVCK010231968.1:0-17834 GCA_026546655.1 Epizoanthus illoricatus | reverse complement strand
ATTGTCATGGTGGATTGGGTGTGGGGGATTGTCTGCTTTGATGGGTGGGGAGAAGTGTCTTGGTGGGATGGGAGACCTCTAGGTGAGATGGGAGAATTGTCATGGTGGGATGGGTGTGGGGGATTGTCTGCTTGGATGGGTGGGGAGAATTGTCTGGGTGGGCATAAGTATTGTCTGGTTGGGGTGGGTGGGGATAATTGCCTTGGTGGGATTGGTGGGTAGAATTATCTGGGTTGGGTCAGACAGTTGTCTGGGTGGGGTGGGAAATTTGTCTGGATTCCCTTGAAAATGTTGTTTAAGAAACTGGAGGGTGTGATTTATGTGATTGTGGGAGTGGGGGATGAATTTCATTCAGTATTTTGTGTCTGTGAAGTGAGATAATATAGCTGATGTACAGTTGTGTAGGCCTGTAATTTCTTTTGCAATTTACTGTTAGCAGGATATCATTATTACCTTATCCAGATTTTCATGAGTTCCAAAGTGATATGTGTATGCCAAAGTAATAAGTTATTGTTATATCTGGACACAGACAGGTTTAATACTGTAGTTTATTGGGGTCACTAACTTAAGGATTGGTCATTAATAATTATTGCTATAATTTCTTACAAAATCCCCCTTTTGCTAGAACTAGTCCTCCCCTACATTGCACCAGCCTTCCCTCTAACTTATGTCAGACTGGTTCCTTATTTTTTGTTAGTGTTGTATATGGCCATCTATTTTCCCTCACAGTTAGCAAATATTTTTCTGAGAATGAGAATTATCTTTGAACTTGCTAGCTTTGAACTATAATAAACATGTGTGGATATGATAAGTTAAACTGGTAATGAGCTGGTGTTATTCTTCTTCACTACAGCTTTCTGCACTGGTAGATGTTGTTGATGAGGTATTCAAGCAGTTTTCCTTGCAAGAGTTCTATAAGGTACCAGAAAATATATAGATTCAAGATAAGCGTAGAGGACCACTGTATTTGGCTTTTTAGCTGTTACAGTTTCACTGTCTGTCGGGACATGGGGGGAGAGGGGGGCATTAGTTTTCCTATGGTTGCAGTTTTGCAAAGTTCCTGGAATACATGTATTACTATATGAATCTTGACCAAAGGAAGTACTAGATTAATTAGAGCTGTGAAAATCCGATGAGGGGAGGGGTGGGTAGATTGGTACAAATGTACAAACATGTGAGAGAGGGCTGTAACATAATTACTCAATTTTTAGTAATAATTTTAGAATTGTCTCCATTATTGCTGTAGAAGCCTCTGTTCCATGCAAGTGTGGCCTGGTGCCTTGGTGATATATTCAACCACTGCAGTGCACGACTACTGCAATTAAAGGTACATGTACAATATTGCTTATTCTCCATGTAGGAAAAAACTCAACTGAGTCTATTTCCAGATGGGAGACATTAATTTTATATTATTTTTTAAAAATGTGCAAGGACAGGAATCATAACCATTTGATACCATGTTTACTGGAATAAGTGCCCTAGACATTTAAAATTTTGTATGAAAAGGGGGTGCTTAATAATATTGATGGGGGTGGTTAATAAAACCATTTCTGGCATACATGTACTGTAACTTTCATAAATGTAATAATTTAAAATCATTTCTTATAATATAGTAGTTTTTCCCCATCAAAATGTTTTGGATGTTCAGGGCTTTAAAATGGTTTAATTATTATATAAATTATGGCTGATTAATTTCTCGCACTGTTATTGAACAATTTCAGGTCCATAAGTTGCTGTACAGACCTCTCGCCCTCGTGTGGCTGTCATTTGTCTACATTTTCAAGTTTTGTTTTGCAAACAAAAGCTCCAAATGATCAAAAAGCCATAATTATTATAAACATCTTATTAGCCTCGTTTGCTTGGTCCGTACGGTAAGTTATGGATCCTTGTTTTTTTCCCTTCCCTTTTTCATGGCCCGCATGCTTCAAGCTTGGATCATAAAAGGAAGGAAAAAAACTCGGTCCATAACTTACTGTATGGACCAAGCAAGCAAGGCTAATAAGAGAGATATATAAACCAAAGTGATGTACATGTATAACCGATTGTGTGTTAAAATGGCATGTACTTGCATGCTTAGGTCCCTTGCATGTACAGACCCAAACCATCAAAATGGCTGACAACACTTGTTTTGAAATCAGTGAACTATATTACAAAACAAATAAGTGATGCTTTCTGGGCTTTATAAGAATTTAATATACCAAAGTGACTTCACACCATTGCACATTAAGCAGCAGTAAAAACTCTCAGCTTTGGGCTTTCACCTCTGCTGTTTGTGCAATGGTGTGACATCACTTTGGTACTTTAAAATCCTATAAAGCCTGGAAAACATCACTTTATTGCTTCAATACATGTATGGTGCCAAAAACTGTAAAAATTGCCAAAATTAATAAATTAAATAGTAGCTTTAAGGTAGATATTTCTAAATGGTAATTTTTTATCCAGTTTCAGGAGGCATTTAACCGGCTGATGTCAAACAATCCCAATGAACTTTCAGTCCATGTTAGTGAAGTGCTGTGCAAGATTGGCAACAGGATGTACAGCTTTCCTTTGCTAGCAACATGATGGGTGTCCAAGATTGACAACATGATGGTATCTGAGATTCCTGACCACTTAGCAGGTGTCAGAGATTGCTGGCGACATGGCAGCCTTCCAAGATTGTTACCACACCACTGATGTCCAGTAGACAAGTGCTGGTCACATGCATGTGACAGGTGTTAAAGATTGCTGGCCACATGACGGCTGTCCAAGATTGTTACCACACAACTGATGTCCAATAGTGCTGGTCATATGACTGGTGTCTGAGATTGCTGCTCACATACAGGTGTCTGTCTGAGATTGTAGGCTATATGTACATGTACCACATTCATGATAGATGTTACACTGTTGACTGTGAACAGGCTCTTGTTGTGGGAAAATGGAAAAAAAATCAAAGAAAAAGAATTCTTCCAAGACTTTTTGATTTTTTGCTGTTTTCCCACAACAAGAGCCTGTTTACAGGCTAGCTGGTCAGGTGACAGATGTCCCAGATTGCAGGTCACATACATGTACAATACGGTAACAGAATGGGAAAAGCTCTTATTTCTAAGAGAGTTGGGGGCATGCTCCTCCAAAACGTTTTTGACTTTTCAATGTCGATATGCCATTTCCTGTATTCTGGAGACTAACACTTGCCTGGATAGGATTAGAACTACCGTAGTAAGAATGCCCTTTTCATGCTTTTTTGCACCAAAGTTTAAGTTACCTGTAAGTTAGAAATAATCATATTATTGTACGTTTATGAGGGTTCAATCCTCAACCTTCCCAAGGGTTGTATCTGTGTGATCTTCTTTGTCAAAAAGATCACTCAGCTTTCCATCCTTCTGATGTTGGGTAAAATGAGTACTGGCATGCAGCTGGTGGTAATGTTTGGGATAGAGTAGTGCCCACTCTTACCCTTGCGGTAGAAACTAGCAGAAGAGGCACCATCTGGTTGCCTCTGACTTAGGTAGAGCAACTACTTTTTGGTGCTGTAAAATCTAATCATTATTTTGATCAAAGTACATATTAATTAAGAACTATTCTCAAAGCTTGGATAAGGTTAGGTAGAATTACTGTAATGCACATTTTGATTCAACTGTGTTGGCTGGGTAACCTCAGATGTGATTTCATGTTTAAATCACTGAAGAATGTAAGGCGGCAGGAACTGTAAAATGGCTAATTGCTTCCACCAAAAGAAAATCTTGAGATGACAATTCCTGTTTTTTCCTTACCTGTGGCAACTCTGTAGACATGTTAAAGAAACTGAAAACCTTGAGCTACATTTACATGTATGAGTGAATACAAACTGTAGTTGTAGTTAAGACCAACAAGATTTTCTTGCATGAATGATAATTGGCTCTGCTTGATTCACCTGTTCCGTAATACATGTAGCTTTGACATTTGTGACCTTCAGAGCAAATGTTAATTCAAGTTATCAAATTAAGGAACATTCATAATTTATATAGTGGGGCAGGGAGCTATGTGGCAACATACACTGTAGGCAACATGTAAACCAGCCTATGTATAGCTAACTGTTTTTACCTTCATTAAGTAAAGCATTTATTATTATTATTATTATTATTATTATTATTATTATTATTATTATTATTATTATTATTATTATATGTGGATTTTGAGGGGGACTATCAAAAAATATATACATAAAGGATCAACTACACAATTTTATGAAGTAAATGACCAGGGGGGCTGCAGAAAAATATTAATTCAAAAAATTATATAGAATTCACATACCCTCCCTTGCCCCCTTATTCTACTCTGTCAGGTGTAAAATAGTATTCAAATTTTACCTCATGGCCAAATGCCATCTAATTAAAATTTCATTTCATAAAAGATATTTTACAATCAAAGCAGAACAAGTGGTTTTGAGCTACTGTAAACTGTAGGCCTGGCTTAGGTGGAAGTGGTTTACAAATCATCAAATTTGATTTTTTTAACACTTTCCAACCACTAGTTTCCAAAATCCGTTCAGAACTTAGTGTGTTGCAGAAACGTTTGGAAATCTTTGTTTAATCTTTGCAACTGTTCAGAAATCTTCAGAAAGTGTTCTTAAAGTGTTCAAAAAGTCTTGGGACATATTGATGATCATTAAATTTGTTTTGAAAATCTTCGGAATCCTTTGGAAATCTTTGGAAGTATTCAGAAAATCTTCAGACGTGTTCGAAAACTTGAGCAAACAGTATGTAAATAAACACCTTATTGGGTGGTTGATCAGCCAATATGGCTGGGTATTTTCACTCATTGAGTTGTATTTTGGTTTGCCTAAAGGCTCACCAAAATACTGCCAACTTGTAAAAATATCCAATCATCCACATTGGCTGGTCAATTGCCAAATAAGATATATATTATTATTATATTCCAATAAAAGCCATTTCTGGCCATCTTTATGGAAATAATTGATTGGCCTTGATAATGCTGTTTTAATAGGTACATCATTTTACATGTAAGCAGTTTGAAAAGTGCTTCCCTCAGATGCAAGTAGGAAATGGAAAGTGACTCTGAGTGAGTGCCAAGTAAATTATGCATGCAAAAATAGGAATGGGAAGGGAAGAGAAAAGAAGAGGCAGTTTAAATTTGTTCTTTGATCCCATTACCTCAGCCTCTCAGGGTTCCCACAGTCATGGAAAAGTCATAGAAAATTATGGGATTTAGGAAATGATCTTAAGTCATGGAATTTCACATTTGTTGCCCAAATTGATTTGGTGCTCCTTCTGACCATTACCTTTTTTGGGATGCCCTCCTCCTGCTCCCCCCTCTCTCCCCCCATCCCCCAATGACCATCAAGCCATATTATGTGAAAAGCTAACAGTTGTAGGAAAGACTTGGAGAGCACTATAATGCTGACACAAAACTCAATTTCTGAGCTTGAATTTATTGAATATATCATCACCTTGAAATACCTTTACCAAAATATTGAAAATATCTAATCTTAGATTGTTACTAACTGCTATTTACTGATCTGTGAATATTGTATTACTATTGAAAGAAATAAAGTTGATACAATAGTATACGTATGTTCTTCATAAATGTTGATGACAAGTGAATGCAATGGAAGAATCACAAACTAAGATATAAATATTTCAATTCTTTGCATTGATTGCAAACTGTAAACAATTGATTCTGGGGTGGACTGACCAATAGCAGAATTGTTAATGTTAGTACAACTGACATGCCACTATTTGTTATAGGGTAAGTCTGAGTGACATCATTGACAGTAGAATTCTTCAAATCAGATGTGCTAATGGATGGATCACTTGACCCAGCTTACAATTAATAAGTAATCATGAAGTGTTTCTCACACAGTTAACATGTACATAGACACTTGGAATTATTGGAGACCAAACATTGCACTGCTAGTCTATTTCAAGCCATTGTGGTTTTGCTACTTTGAAACTTTTACAAGTACATGTATGTGATAATAATTAAATGCATGTGCCATAAATTTATGAAAATAATTATACTGCAGATGGTCTTATAATGTTCAACAGGCTTTCATGAATGGTTTTTGGTTACAGTATAATTATGTGTTAGTGGAGGTCATTCAACACACCAGAAATGGCTGCATAGATTTGGATGAGATTTTGTTAGAAATACGTACACGGCAGTTCAGCTAGAATACTGTACTAACAGGAGCTTATCAAAGGAATTGGAATTCTTCTAAAATACTAAATAAATAAAATCTCTAATAAAATATTAGTAAATTCTCTAAATACTAATCATAGAGTCTGTCAACTAACTTGTAAACTCATTTTCAAAAGTTTATGGTATCCCAAATTACAGACATTTAATATATTTAAGCATTCAATACATAACACATGAATATTTTTTTATTTTATCTGTACCACAAATTTTCCAAATCAAGTTCCAATAATTACGTTGTAGCTTGCTACCTAACCCATCCACCTCCACATAAATTATTAGTTTTCAATTCTCCTTACTTACGTCCATGTATTTTTAATAAAACTATTTGGGAGAATTTAGTTATATCAAATTATGTATTAAATTATATTCTTGCTTGAGTAATTATTGGTTCCTGTTTTCTCTGTAATATTGGAAGAATTTTGAGTTAGATAATTATTGATTTCTGTAGTGGGAGGGAGAGTAAATATCAAATGAAAATTTTAGCTCAAAAATGCATTCTTATGCCAAATATTATTCTATAAATATTAAACAAAGCTGTGAATGTTTTAATTATAATTAGTAGTATCATTTCTTGTTTAACAGATAGTGTGTTTATGCCCCAGACTTGGCAATGTGTATTTTTGCCTTACAGTGTCAAATTGACTACAATTTCATAATGAGAAAAAGTGGAGAGAGAAAAGAAATGGAGTGGTGAACAATGAACGAAATGGATACATGTCTGCACAATTAGAAGCCAGTCAATTTTTCTTGTTAAGCTATTAACCTTTTACACTAAATCAGTAGTCCACTTAAATATGCACTTGTTCCAATATTGCCACTTATTATGTAATATACAAGACAACACAGCCATAATGACAAGCACAGTCACTCCTGAATATTTCATTCCATATGTTTGGGACTACGATGCCACATTCCTTGAAATTTTAGTCTTTTCTAGTTGCAACACCATTTGTTTGCCCAGCTGCCTTGTACTGAAAGCAGTCAATACAGTTTATAAACTAAGCTGCAGCTTGGCCTTAAATGGCCTTGATGCGAGCCTCAAGATCACTGAGCTCTTTTTGCACAGCTTCTGGCAGGTCACTGCCAACTTGTTCATCATAGTAGCGACGCAGACGTTGTACCTCCTCTCCCCAGTATTCTCTAGGAATATCTAATAACTTTTCCATGTCTACTTTCTCAAGACCATTTGTGTCAATGGCATCCAGTTTAGGAAGGTAACCTATGGGGCTTGGGTCAGCAATGTCCTCGTTGTTACATCTTCTGAAGCACCAGTCTAACACACGACTGTTCTCACCAAAGCCTGAAAATAAGACGATAGAATTGTTTGAGTTAATAGCTCAGAAATCCATTCTCAGCTTAGGAATGAAACCTATAACTTTCCATAACCTTATATCATTTTCTGTGACTTAAAATAGTGCAAAAGAGGTAACCACTAACGAAAAGGCTCCTGATAACCACACAACAGCAGCTCTCAGGCACAGAGAAAACACCTGCAGTATTCCTGGGTATTTATTTCTTATTCAAAATTTTAAACAGCAAGAATCTGTTTGGGCAAAAAATCTGAAATTTCATGACTTTTCCATAACCTAAGGCCATTTTCCTAATTTCCATAACTTTTCCAGGCCTGGAAAAGGCATTTTCAAATTCCATGACTGTGGGGGCCCTCTTCCTCCCTTTAGCTGCATTTCCATGGGAGGGTGCTGGCAGAGGGCAACATAATTATCTTTCAGGTACCCCCACCCCCCATCAGTGGGAGACATGAAATTTTCAGATGCACTTACCCACTCATTTAATACTAGAAACCTTTGCATCATACTGTATCCTGTGTTCATTTTTAAAACAACTACAGACATTGCATTCATATACGTACAATGTACATGTATCTTCTTTGATCATAGCTGATAACAGAAATCCAATTACAGTCAAACCTCTATCAAGCAGCCACCCTTGGGGAATGGGCAAGCAGCCACTTAATAGAGGTCCATCAGAAATTAGCATTGGGTGTGGTCCCAACCAAAATTACCTCAAAATCCGTCTAGCGAATTTTAGAACAAGGGATTTCAACAACCAATGTTGTGCTTGCAATTAATGTAGAATGATATAACAACAATGTGTTTATATACGCTCTTGAATGATTAGCTCATGTTTCAGCTTCTTTCTTTTCATCTTTTTAACTTGGGGCAAAATCTGTACTAATAAATTCTTGACCATTTAATAGAGGTTAAAATGATAAGAAATCACTTGTTGGGACGACACAAAGGTGGCTGTGGCTACCTAATAGCTCGGCGACCGCTTAATAGAGGGGTAATTTACAGTAAATGACTGAGAAACATTTTGGGACTTTGAGAAGTGGCCATTTAAGAGGGTGGCTGCTCAATACAGGTTAGACTGTTGTAAGAAACCAACATGTAGCCTTCTAGCAAATTTCAAAGGAAAACAAATCTTTTCAAGCCCAAACACAACTGTTTCACTGCTAAATTCTCCTTGCTAGACTCAATAGATTTATATCAAAATGAGTTGCGAGAATTTAGTCAATTATTTATCTAAAGTTTTCTGTTTTTATCAGATACTATTTTCTCATTACTGTTAAAATGAATTGTACTGTAAAGCGAAGATAGAAGTTCATAAATGTATGGCAGATTGCATTGAAGGCTTGTACAGTACACTTACCAGGCCATAAGAATTTGCCATCCTCTTTGCGGAACCAGTTCACATGAAAGATCTTCGGCAAATTCAGATTGGGTTTCTTACCAAAGCTAAGCCAGTGCTCGAGGTATTTGCCGAAGTTGTAGCCAAAGAATGGCCGCATTGCAAATGGATCATGCATCAACTGTTTGCCTTTGTGTTCTGCTGCAGCTGTTGACTCGGATGTCATTGCTGAAGCAACAAACACTCCATGTTGCCAGTTGAAGGCCTCGTAAACCAGAGGAACACCTTCAGGTCGACGACCTCCAAACAGAATGCCGCTGATTGGTACACCAGCAGGGTTTTCCCAGTCTTTGTCCATGATAGGGCAATTACTAGCTATTGCTGTGAATCGAGAGTTGGGGTGTGCTGCAAGGCGACCATTCTTTGGACTCCAGTTCTTCTCACCCAACCAGGAAGTGATTGACACGTCATCTGCCGGCAGCGGCAGTCCTGCAGGTGCACACAATACTCACTGAGCAACAATTTAATATACATTTCATGTTTCTGCAACATTTCTCCTCAAGCAATCAAGAGACTTCAAGTTCTGACAATAGGGGAAAGGGTTTACTGTTCAAGTAGAATAATTGGGAACATTGGCGGAATAACATAATTATGCGAATCTGCAAGCATTGTTAACCTTCGTCAATTAAACACAGCAACTGTCGTGTTGTTGATGTGATGGTAAGTTCTGGCAAATGCCTCTCTGACATCCCATAAATCACTGACATGTGTCTAATATAGCTACAATATGGCTGCTGTGTCTCAAGGCCAAACAAAAAATTATGTGGGGCTCCAGTCACCTGACTGACCCTATTATAATGTTTCATCATTAAAATTGCCTCCTCTACCACATTACATTGCTAAGTTGCATCCTGACTTTACACAATTCTTAAGTATCAGGCAATCATGGCATTACCCTGCGAGCAGAGATCTCTTATATCCCCACGATAAACGAGGAGATAAAGATACCTCTGCGAACAGCAGCACGATTTTCTGTCTGTATGCGTGACCATAGGCGCCACACTCACGTGAGGTGGCAAATGAACTCACATGAGCAATTTCTATTTTTGTTTTTACCAGTAAAGTTGCATTTGGCAACAACACAAACCAACAACCGGTCATTATAGCAGCATGGCTACAAAGCAGTCAAACCAGTTTCAAACCTGACTGGTACATCCAAGTTTCTGGATGCGACGACTTCAAATAATTGTGTGGCTGTAGCCTGTTAGCAGAGGTACCTTTATCTCCTCGTTTAGCGTGGGGATATAAGAGATATCGATCTCTGCTTGCAGGGTATCATGGCATGTGTTGCATGGTAACTTCTGTTGATTTTGTTTGAAAGAGAATACCACGATTTTGCCATGTAAGATCATACAGTTTTATGAATGAGAAAAACTGGTTGTCTGTAAGGCCCAGGTCATATTTATTTTGTTTACAGAAATTCATACATAAAAATATTTACAAAATCAAAAATTAAGATCCGACCAACTGACGCTAATTTTTAATGGTATATGACAGGAACCCCACATTTTTTTTGGTTTGGCCCAATAAGCTAGTGCAGCCCATGAAAAACAGAGCAACTTGATAGTTACATACCTTCCCACCAGTAATCACCATCACTTGTTTCAGCAGTGTTTGTCACAATGGTGTCCTTTGCACACGCTTCCATGGCAAGAGGGTTGGTCTTGTTTGATGTGCCAGGTGCCACACCAAAGAATCCGCTCTCAGGGTTGATAGCCCTCAGCTGACCTGTCTTGTCAAACCACATCCAGGCAATATCATCACCCACACACTCCACCTTCCACCCTGGAAGTGTAGGCTGCATCATTGCAAGATTGGTTTTGCCACATGCACTGGGGAATGCTGCCAGAAAGTATTTCTTCTCTCCTTTCGGGTTGGTCAGGCCCATGATCTGCAGAGTAGAAACACACATGAATCATAGTGTTCTAAAAAGCTTTTATCATTTCAGCTAAACAGCAAGCTTCCAGAAAACTGCTGAAACTGTGTCAAACTTGCAGGAATGACAATGCTAAAATTATGTGACTGAAGGAGTAATCTGGTAGAAAAACAGACAAAGTTCATACCAGCATGTGTTCTGCAAGCCAGCCCTCATCTCGTGCAATGCGCATTGCTATCCTCAGGGCAAAACACTTCTTTCCCAGAAGAGAATTTCCTCCATAGCCACTGCCATAGGAGATGATCTCCCGACGATCAGGGAAATGAGAGATGACTGTCTTTTCAGGATTGCATGGCCATTTGTGACTGGTGTCCTGGCGTGGAAGGGGATCACCCACTGAATGCATGCACTTGACGAAGTCTCCGTCACCAAGTACCTTCATCACATGTGCGCCCATACGTGTCATAATGCGCATACACAGCACTACATAGGGTGAGTCAGTGAGTTCAACACCAATCTTTGCTACTGGTGAACCAACCGGTCCCATGCTAAATGGCATTACATACATTGTCCGACCTGTGACAAACATGGTTATCATATGTAAGTGCCATGGTACAATGTGGGTATCAAATCATTTTCATAAAGTTGTTGAGTTTACATGAATATAATTATTTATTAATATGTTGTATGGTCAGTACTGTCAATGGAAGTGATATGGGAACCATACTCAAAAGATTTTTGTTGTAGTTTCAAGATTGTATCGAAGTTTTGGCCAAATCTTGAAATTTAATTGAACAAGATGTTCAAGATGTCCAAATTTCGAGAGTTGACAAGTCTGTCATGGGATAAGTGATTCAACAACCACCACATATCCTTCCTTGGGTTGTAAAACACTGGAAAAAACTAACCAAGAAAATCCATTAATTATTAATTTGTCAAAGAACCTAATTTTAAAACATTTTGGAGGGTACATGTATGCCCCCAAACATTCTTCCCTTGCAACCTCTAGCAAAATAATATATCAGCTATTATAAAATAAAGTAGCTATAATGCGTGCTCTGATTGGTTGAAAGCCATTTACCATAACTCGATGGAAAACATCACTGTGTTTATTTAATAAAGAAAATAGAAAACATTTCTCATGTTTTCCACTGAGTTATCGTAACACTTGTGTAAGTTTCGGAGAACTCGAAATAGCTGTGGAAACACTTGCCTTCAGCTCGTGCTACCACAGCTATTTCTTGTTCTCTTTTAATTTCAGTTATGTGAAAAGCATGAGCTTTTTGGGTCATTGTCAGAAGACTGTCAGAAAAACTATAAAGTTGAGATGCTCAAATTGGGAGGGTTGACAAGTCTGTAATGGGATAAGTGATTCAACAACCACCACATATCCTTCCTTGGGTTGTAAAACACTGGAAAAACTAACCAAGAAAATCCATTAATTGTTAAAATTGTCAAAAAACCTAATTTTAAAACATTTTGGAAGGTACATGTATGCCCCCAAACATTCTTCCCTTGCAACCTCTAGCAAAATAATATATTAGCTATTATAAAATAAACTAGTGCTCTGATTGGTTGAAAGCCATTTACCATAACTTGATGGAAAACATGGCTGTGTTCATTTATTAAAGAAAATAGAAAACATTTCCCATGTTTTCCATTGAGTTATTGTAACACTTGTGTAAGTTTGGGAGAATGCAAAATAACTGTGGAAACACTTGCCTTTGGCTCGTGCTACCACAGCTATATCTTGTTCTTCCAAACTTGCACTTGTGTTACTATAACTCGATCGAAAACACAGAAATGTTTTCTACTTCTTAAATATCACCAATAGTGAAGAAATTACTGGACTGTCTGTATTCCACATATACAAAACCAACTGGGATGGGGCATATTGTACATCACATCAACTGCTCTGTGATCACACTTGCAGTCAGCTTTTGGGTTGTTTTACTGGTCATTTTCATGTGGCAGGTTTTAGGTGTACATACATATGTAAAAACTACACATTAAAATATTTATCACATCCATCTAATATTAAATATTTAAATACAATCCTGGCCTGATTTCTTAATTTTTTTTGAGCAAACAAGAATGCAAACTGCCACATCACAATACAAATATATTTTTATATAGTCCAAAGGTCTTGCTCACACACGCCACGCGACAACCCACGTCACACCCCCAATTTCAGCCAATCACAGCACAGTAAAACCGGTGAGTTCAGGTTTTGCCTTCCTGTCAACCCTCGCGGCCTCACGTCTCTCGATCTCTGACACGAAACAAGATACGAAAAAATATTTTGTTTAACCCCCAAAACGGATAATATTATTTTATAAAGACACAAATTTCTGATCAGTTTAGTTTAAAATATTGTAACCTTAACAATGTTGAAAGGGCAATAGAAGATATTTTGTTTGCAGTTTCCTTCGATCATATGACAAACACATGAGACAAAAAACTTGACCTGACTTCCTCTTAAATTTTAACAAATTTTAGAACTCCCACACACACCAAATTCACTGACAATGAAACACAAACACTTTGTTGAGAGTGTATCGTTTTTTGGGTACAATTTTGTCGACCGTACATGACTGAGATTTTGTAAACAAACCAGCCGGGGACTACAGTTACTTCGTTAACACTGTACTTGACATGTCAGAGTACATGTAGACCACACATATCAGACATGACATACATAGATATGACATCAACAGTTTCTAACCTTTCATGCAGCCAGGAAATCTCTCCCCAAGTACTTTCTCCATATCTTCCTCCGCCATCCAATTGCCAAGTTTTCCAACGACTCCTTCCTTGGCAGTTGGTATAGCTTCACCCTTAGTTTTCGTACAGATGTAAGTCTTCGATTCGACGCGCGCCACATCTCTGGGGTCTGTTCGAACAAGATAACTGAAAGTGCAACAGCGAAACATTCGATTAGAACATCGAACATTAACAGATTGTGGAATTTCTACTGTATGTTGTATAGGAACTTTATAGGACCCGATTTTGTGAAACCTAATATCATAAGCTGTTTTACATCCAACAAACATAATTCGAGACATGTTACCCTCTAGATCTCACTCAGGGACCACCTTACGTCATAACTATGCCAGTAAATAGTAACATTTATAGTGATTTGTGTGTCGAACCTGTGTCGAATGGTACGACCAAGATTTTTACGCAAGAGAAGTGATCTTTACTCACCAGTTATCACGTTTATTGAGCTTTACGGCTATTCCATCGTTCATAAGCAGATCGATTAGCGACTGGTTCTCCACATCGGAGCCATCGCAGATGTGGATATGATCTGGAGTACAAATTGCTGCTTTCTCTGTCACGTAATTCTTCACTTTCGTTGGCAGAGAGTCAAAATCTCCCTTCACAACGGTACAGCCAGCGGGAAGATGAGATTTCATTCTTCTTAGAATAATACGATATCTTGTACAAAGTCCCAGAGAATTCCTGCTGGATAACCTGAGTGGAGAAAATTCGGTAAAATTACTTTTAGTTTCGCGCGTAACGTTCCTCAAATATGTCAAAATGGCTTTCTGTCTCTCCCTCGACCGGTTTCCGTTAGTCCGAAATCAATCGTGAGATCCCATGAAAGTGAACTAGAAATACGCCTGCTTTGTCTAATTCATCCTACCTTGTTATAACCGAGGCGAACGACATCTCAAACTGAAAGGGATGCCCCTAAACACAATATATACAATCCGAATTTTTAGAAGAGCCCAACAACGAAAACCTAGCAATGGCGAAGTCAGTGGTTTAATTGCCAGGTTACTATGTCAAGTCCAAAGGTCGTGGGCACTTGTCCCTACTCTCCCCCCCCCTCTCGCAGTAGTTGAAGTAAATATATTATTATGAGACATCTTTTTAGACAAGCCACAGTCTGATGCACTGTCTCTTTGCAAGAATTGCTGTGAGGCGGTGTAATCATATGTTATGCAGAAATAATTGGCTTGAAATGGAGCGTTCATTGGAAACTTTGGGGGAGGGGGTTAGGGCCGTCAGTTATAGACAATAGTGACCAATGCAACCCTTGTCAGTTCGAGCGTCACGCAATAAAATAATATTATAAAAAAACTATAACAAGAGATTGTGTATTTTCGCACGCAGCAGCTATTAAGGCCCCCAGGCGCTACAGATATATGTTGTTGATTTGTCTTCCACAGTGTTGTCAGTTGTTCAAGGCCAAAATTCATACAGTCTCGATTCAGTTTTCCCTCCGATCAGACTGACCCAGGACTTGGCCAGCAAAAGAATCTGCGAATCTGCAAAAAGCAACTGTTTTATCCCGTTGCACTGCTCTGCTATGGCTCTGTTCTTGCCTGACGGACTGCTCTTGCATAATTTGGATCCCCGTGAATTTGTAGCCTGTCGGTTTGGATTTATAGGCTCTCCGGTTGGTAGGCTTTGGGGCAGATTGAGTAACTATTTAGCAGCACTGATATGATGCAGACGATTTCTAAAATTCTTCATGGGGGCAGTAGTCTGTAGTGTAGGCAGAACTTTTAATGCTACGAAGATTGGCCATTAAATCACGTCAGAACTTTATGTTGAACCTCGGGTCTAACCGTCCGGTTTATTTTATCATTTGGACTATGGATGTTTCGATTGTTCATTTACGCACTGTATATCATACTGATTGTACTGGTATTAGTCTATTGTTCTGCGATTTCACTTCATAGCAGAGTTGTTCAGAATAGAATAACATATTTTTGTAGATCTTAAAGATAACATATTGCACGCGTCGCTTTATTCGCACGCGCACCAGTGCACTGTAAGCTTTTTAGTGTGAATCGGTATCATTTTACGAACCAGTTTAATACAACAACACATATTTTTTTGCAACACAGTTCAGAACTTGAAAAATATTCCACGCAACAAATCGATGTTATGCTCCTCGACAAGATACAGTTCTGTGCCGTGGAGAATAACAACGAAAACTGCGCTCTTCCCAAATTTCCACAATTTAACTCCACTTGACACTTTTTTCACTTCAATAATATTTGTAAGCTGAAACCACGTTTGTTATTTAGCTATGCACAAGACATTGTTAAATAATTCACAGGTTAAAGTACGTATTTAAAATCTATCGCAAATTTCCGGACAAATTTACACCGTTATATGGCGAATACCAGTGGATTACTACATTTGTATACATGTCATACAATAGTTTATAAATATAAAATAGAGTTCACTTCTTTCTCAAAAACAAACAGTAAGATTAAGCACAAAGTGTAATACATACCTGAAGAATGCTGCCAAGTCCAGTCACGATCAAATACTGACACTGCAGATAATGTGCGTCTTTTAAATAGACGTTTTAACGAGTAATAAACGTGCAATTGGTTTTGCGTCACAAACGTCGCTAGAACTTCTAATTCTGTTCCGATGTTTTAGTGACGTCACAGGATACACGTATCGATAGTTGTTTCAACCATTTAAGATCTAAAAAGTTCGAAAAAAGTCCACAAGCCTATGCTCCAAATGTATAATATTTACAAATTTGGCCATGACTGCAAATGTAAGTTGTTCTGCAACAAAGTAACTTTGCCAACGAATCATTAAATCGTGAAACTGCTCGTGTATGGCCCAATGACTCATATCTCGTGATTCACTACGCATCCCGATACTATTCCTGGTACTATAAATGTCAAATAACTAAATATCCCACTTGCTGACTCATTGCCGTGTCATTATATAGATCAGTGATAAGTCAGTCGAATTCATTATGGCAAGTTGGAGCTTGACGAAGTACTTTGAAGTCCATTAGGCATTAACTGATTGTGGAAAAATGAAATTACTCACAGTTTTAGTTTGTTCCCGCGGTGAGGTAAATAGTATTGAATGGTAGATCTTCAAAAACTTTTCGACCAGTTTTACTTCCGTTATATATTGTAGTTTGTACTTATCATTACTTCAAATTTTTGTCTTCATGACAGATTGGAAAAATAACGGCGGTAATTTTGTCACTCCTTAAAATTAATATTCTTCAATGGGCTTTGTAGTTTATCAATTTGCCTAAATCTCTGTCCTCGCAGTTGCTTCCAAACCGCGGAGTAAGAGCAAGCGACCATTGCATAATTCTTTCGGAACTGATGACATGGAATGGTGATTCAGTGATTTTAGCGTTCAACGAAGCGTCTAGACGGGGGAGGGAGAGGGGAGCTGACAAAATAGACCATACATTCCTACATAGACACTTGTACTCAATCGTGCGTAGTTTGTTCAAGATCTATGACTATTTATAGCGTTATTCGTTAAATACAGTGAAAACAAGATTAACAAATAAAAACTTTACAGATCGATAAACTATTAGAAAGGGGCATCTTGAAGTTAAGAGGCAAACCTTACGTAAAACTAGCTTGTTACTATTTCCTCTTCCGGAATAGTATGAAAAGATCTTAATATCGGATTCGTGTCGTATAACTTCTCGTGCGGAAACGTAGTATTGACTGGATTCTCCACGAAGGCCAATATAATGATAAAGAGACCCGTCAAGTATCCATTCTTTTCAACCAGTCCCACACATTTCCTGGGAAGAGCTCGATTTGAGATATCTGGACGGGTAAGAAGCCTCGAGCACCTTCGTAAGAGGAAAATTGAGCAGGAATATAATAGCTATAATAACTATTGTTTTGTTTTCCTGAATGGGAATCAAAGTGTATTCATTTTTATGCCGTTTTAACAAAAACTACGAAAACTCTTTTTAGGGTACAGAATAGCGATCGTACCCAGACCTCGCCATTCACTGAGATGCAACGCACGGCCGGGAAAAAGAACCTACACAAAACTCGACAACCCGTCACGAAATCGTAACTGAATTTTGCCCATTCACCTCTTTGGAAGTGAATTCTCAAGATGTCTCAAGTTGTGACTCATAGCTCAAGAGAGTATAGTTTGTATGAGTCTGGAGCTTTTTAGCGCTGGATCGAATTGTTTATTCAAAATTAACCAATCTTGAAAATATAATGTTTAAAATGCCACTATGCTCCTCCGCTCTCTCTCTTGTGGGGGGGGGCGCGGCCCCCCGGGGGCGGGGGGGGGGGGGGGGGGGGGGGGG
>JANVCK010231967.1:0-27238 GCA_026546655.1 Epizoanthus illoricatus | reverse complement strand
AACATTTCACTACATGGGGTATAATGCTAATTATTAGGTGAGTAGTGGAACCAATCAGATTGCAGCATTTGCAATATGCCTGGTGTTGATTTATTATAACGTTAGTTATTAGGTGAGTAGTGGAACCAATCAGATTGTTTCATTTGCAATAGTCCTTGTGTTGATTTATTACAATAATACTTATAATACTACTTATATTACTACTACTACTACTGCTACTACTGCTACTACTACTACTACTCTACTATTACTATTACTATTGCTATTACTATTACTATTACTATTACTACTACTAATATTATCACATCACCAGTATTATTGTCTATATTCACCACTAATGACATGCTGTTTTAAGCAACACTGAAATACGACTTCTTGACAATCGATAATACAATTAAAATTTAAATTTTTATCCGCTGACAATAATTTGAGCAGTGTTCCAAAAATAATCAATGTGAAATGTTTTCTCATTATGTGTTGCTCACTTTGATTATAGAATTCGGAACAAAAGTAATGGCATTCACCTCCAAATAGCATATCGTCATTGCAGCACCCAGATCATTTAAACCATCTTATGACAATTGATCAGAAATCAATACTCAATGTAAAACAGTTTCTAACTTTATAATGCTTGGCAAGTCTTGATAATAATTTCCAAGGAACATCAGTTGTCTCGTATACAAGAAATGAGGAAGCACTTCCAATATAACTACATGTTCATAAACATACCAATGTTTGTTTGTTCAATTATATTGTTTCTGATTATAATATATACGGTACATAGTTCCAAGTGATGCTCAAATAAAATAAAATTTAATAGGAAAGAATTGGAATATAATGACCTTGTTGGAAGATTAAACACTCAAGGATTTACAAACTAATTGATACTTAGTTAGTGGAAGAAGTAATATGCAACTTGAATTACTATTGACAAGATATACTTTGCTTGGAACGACATGCTGAGGTTCAGAAACTCACCATTGAGATACGAAACAGTCGGTTGCATATATATATATACACACACAAACAGCTATGTATACTACCACTGCCATCGCCCGACGTTCTTATATATTTGCTCGACACTTTTTTACACTTTTTGACACATTTTGTGGTACTTGAACTTTTTTGGCACTTTCAACAATTTTTTGATACTTTTTGATTGGCGAATAAATGATTCGAATCTAGATATATTTTTGACTAGACATCAAATTCGCTTCAAATTTTAGCAAATAATTGTTGTATTTTTGTAAATTTTATTAGTATTGGAGGTTAACACGTGGGCCTGAATCGGAAGCCACAGCCACCAGTTGATGAACAGATTTTACCTTTACAATGGTCAGCTGATTCCCACCGCTTAAGTTTGTGGTGAATCAGAAAGACCACCAAGGTGAAAATATAGGGGAACTACAGATAGTTACAGGTGATACCCTTGGAACAGTTTTAAGATTTAGGTTATTTCGATTACTTCAAACCCACTTATCTTGTTTTCCGTACAAATATACTTTCGCATACGTGAATTACTAATGGTATAAACATATACAGTCAAGATATAATTTGAGTTTTAAATTTTAATGATGCCTTATTTGACCAATTCCAACGAAGACAACACACAGTTTGTGGAAAACTTTATTTCCAATAAATTAGGATTGTGTTGAAGACACATCCATGCATTAGTGATTGGATTTATATTTCCTTCAAGAATACATACATTCGTTACGATACACAAAGAATCGAATTATTCTATCTATTTTGCATTTATACTTTCTTTGTATATATCACGCAAAGTTCGTATTACAGACTATCTGGTACTGTTAAACAGCTGGATCCTTTATACAGGTAAGATGCACTGTTCCTGCTAATCGACTTGTAAAAACGGGATACCCATTGAATGTTGTACACTACATCGGAAGATTCCTCGTTCCTGAGAAATGCGAAAAATCACCGTCAGATATTTTATTAATATGACATTTATTCATGATAGTAGATGTAAAGGCAAGAGAAATGCAATGTTTTAATGCTCTACACAAGCAAATAAGCAAACAAATAGGTTTATCGAAATTGTGTTTTAATTTTTCCTCAGCAGTTGTTTTTAATTGAAATGACATTTTCTAAAGCTGTTCCCAAATTGTTTGGCCTGTTTGATTTTTGTAAGAAAATTCCGAAAGTTGGAATTTTTTAAATTTGTCAAAAATGATAATTTTCTTCCTCCGAACACGCTCATGACCTATATGCATTTCTACTTACTTGTATAACATGAGGCAGTTATATAAATGATATTTTGTATAAAAATTGTTAAAAATGCAAAAGTCACGATTTTGTTAAAAGTGACGTCATTGTACTGATTGTAGAAATCATGTCAACTAATTAACAATCATGTCACTACACTGAAATTAAGGGCCTGTTTATATGGAGGCGGGCTGGCCCGCTTGGCGAGATGAACGTTTCTGTGTGTTTATATGAGCCCAGTTACCGGGATAAAGTTAGTGACTTGTTAGTGGCGTGATCAATCAGGCGCGCAATTTCAATAAACAGACAATGGAAAAGTTACGGCTGAGTGCCAATATTCATCCCCGGCCGGCAAGCCAGGATAAACTGTTTATATGGGAAGTCGGCTGGCGTGGCGCCATATTGTCTGGCCCGGCTTGACGGGATCCCGGCATCTGTGTGCCGGAATCCCGGCAACCGGGCCAGCCCGCCTTCTCACATAAACGCAACAAAAGTTTAATTAGGGAAATAGATGTGAGGCGAGATCTCGCCTAGGCGGGCCAGGCCCCAAGTTTCAGAGCAAAATCCTAGCCTCATTTACAACTAAACTGCTCGTCATACTTCATGACTCGATCATTGACTCGCACAAGAAAACGGACACATAAGCAAATTAGCAAATAAGCAAGAAAAGAAGGAAGGAAACAAACACAAAAGATGAAAAAGAAAAGAAGCAAAGGAGAAGTTACATTGTTTGTGTGGATATACAATACAACACAATTCACCTTCGTCATTACCATTTATAAACATACTTTTGTCGTATACATACATACAATTACACAATTCAGCCTGGTCATATACGCCGCATATAATGTCACACAACTTTGAGCTGCCATACACAAGCACTCTACGTAATTAATAGTGTTCACAAGCTGTTACGCAATCTATACTCACATTCGCTTATCATATATGAAGCAGAAATAAATTGCAGAATTTGCACACAGTTTAGGAATCCTGCTGATGATCAGTTACTGTTTTAATATATATTTTCAGAAATGTTTTGTTTGTCTATCTGTACAATTCACATACACTGATGTTCGATCTTACCATTTTTAATTAGAAGTGGTACGGGTAACCTCCGTATAGACCGAAGCCGGGGTATCCAAATCCAAATCCACCATATCCACCGAATGCGGGAAAACCGCCATAACCATAGAAGCCGGGGAAGCCCAAGTGACCTCCTAAACCAAACCCGTAGTCGCCATAGAATCCTCCACAGCGCTTGGAAGCCACTGCGCTTCGTTTAGGAGAACCTGAGCAGGAATTTAACCGTGAGACATATATTATTAGACAGAGAGTGACAGACAATAATACCAAAATAAGTTCAAAATGGCTAAAATATTGGAGTTGCATATATAAAGATAATGCTGGAATTACAAAACATTATTGGTTATTCACCTGTTATTGATATTGTTATTAGTATTATGTTATTATCAGTTTTATTTGATAAAACGAATTTTAGGATGAATAATGCCTTAAGCACTGAAGTAAAATAAGTAAATTCAAAGAAAGAGATGCTTGCTATGAACAATCAGAGCGCCGCTATTAGGTTTTGCGATGTTTTCATTGATACAGGTTCATATATTATTTTGTATTTTTATTTATTTCTTTTTACCTGAAGATGACCTAATAGTTGAAAACGTAACGCCGGTTTGTTTTCAAAAAATATTTTACCATTTTATATAATATAGGTTCATATATTAATTTGCCAACTTTAGTGTAAAATAATTTCCCGAACTAATAAAAATATGTTGCTTGTTGGTTGGCGTCAGAGCGTCTGACGAAGGGCTAGCGCTCGAAACGTCAGCTGAAACCTTTCACCATCACGGCAAAAAACATAACATAACTTTTAGTTGATCAATCCCATCATTTCCCATAACAAAACCAACCTTCCATGTTACCAGTTAGATTATGATCTACCATTTCTATGAGGTGATAGTTGATGAGGGCGCAGCCAAATAATCTAACTGTTTTAGTTGAAATTTCCTGTTCTATTATTCTAGAAGGGAGGTGTCGAAATGCCCCCCTGCAGCTTTTTGTTTAATCTTTTCGAGCATTGTTTATTTTTCCTCATACACACTTTGACAACTGTTCTTTATTCATAAAAACATATCTGAAGTTACTTTCAAGTTATTTAGGCTGTTTGATACTTTTAGCTTTCTAAAAAGACTTGCAAGTAACGTTCTTCTTCCGAAAAAACTGATAACTTTCTTTCACAATAATTCTAATTTCTATGCATTCCTAATTGTTTGTATATATGAATGATATTGTGAATAAAAAATGTAAAAGAGTTTTGCAAAAACTCGAAAAATCATGATTTTGCTAAAGGTGATGTCACAAGTACATGACCACACCCAAATTAACGACAACAGGTTAAACATCACTCACACTAAATTTCAGAGCAATCCCTTGAACCGTTTTGAACATCATGAGGGTTCAACGAACTCCCATTATGTGTTTATATTATGAAAAAGGCTTCTTATTCGCCTGGGGTAAAGCATTAACTGTGTTTTTTTTCAAAGAGTTTCTGTCTCTCTATACAACATCAATGTTTTTTAACCAAAATGAGTAAATCATTAGAATTTAGAGCCTTTTTAGCAACTTGAATTTGGAGGAGCTTTTCGACAAAAAATATATCCGTCTAAAATAATTATGGATGTATCAATTTTGTTTTAACTTAAAATAACTGTAAATTACGGATGTTAGTTTAATTTCAACAGGACTATATTTTATTGTGCCTAAATAAGTGCATTGTTATGATTATAATTACATGAGATGGTATATATTTTTTTTAAAAGAACTGAGGAAATGTTTTTAAAAATATTAGTATATACCAGACCAGTGAAATATTCATTAAAAATACATTTTAATTTTCCATCCAAAAATGAAAAACTTCTAATAGGTCTTATGCATTATGATGTGGAATATCAAAATTCATTTTCCGGCGACTGCTATTCGTACCGCGATGCGATGTTTGGTTTATTCGTTTATTTATCATTTTCACCACGATGGACAAAGTTGACTTTTTGTAGTAAACAAAGTTGTTGAACTTCGTAGCCAAAGCAGAATTTTCATAAGAAAACATAAATTAACCCACTTGGAGGAAACGGATATCCTTAAAGAAAGGATATCCTAGTAATCATGCAACAAATGAATTTATATACTACGTCATAATACTGACATATGGTCTATTCATGTTCGCATCATTTTATTTCCACCTGCCAAGAGGTCAATAGTGCTGGATAGCCCGAGCTGTAGTAACCAGTCAGAGCGCACGAAAAACACTCTTCACTGGTTAGGTATAAATAGTTAACAATTATTCCCCAAAGTGAAGTTCGTAGTGGTCGCATCGAGGTAAATATCAAACGCTAGGAACAGACACTGAAAGGAATAATTGTCAAATATTTATACAAAACCAGTGAATAGCCAATGACAAATAACTTTAGTTTCAATTTGAATTTGAATTTTAGCTTGCGATACGGCCACGAAACGAAATGCCATTTTGTCTCATTTTATGCATGATTGCCCAGAGGTAAACAGCACTGGACTGATTCACAGGTTGATTAACCAACCAGAGCGCGCGTTAAGCGCTATTCGCTGGTTTGGTATACACTAATATAGGTTAATGTAATATAATCTAAGCACCTTTGTTTAAACGATTTTATACAAACAATACTACAGAACATAACGGCTCACCTTGTCTCTTGTGCCCGCCACAGCCGTGTCCGTGGGGGCAGTGACAGAGAGGCTTGGCCTTCAGTGGTGTGAACTTGAATTTGGGCGGAGTGCACTGGCAGCAGCAGGGCCAGTAACAAGGCCACTGGCATTTTCCCTTGGGAGGCTTCTTCTTGCAGCATTCACAGCAAGGATTATTTACGCATGCGCCGAATGTACACGGAAAGTTCAGGTTGGCGCAGCCACCGCAGCCGCAGCCGCCGCAGGCGTGAGGGTGGCCGAAGCCGCCACAGCAGTTGGAGCAGCAGCAGCCGGCACCGGGGATGCCCCACTCACACCCGCCGCCGCCACAGCCGCCACCTATTCCGCAGCCGCCCCAACCGTCACCGCAGCCGCCGCAACCGCCGCAACCATAGTCATCAAATCCACCACAACCGCCAAATCCACATCGTTTGGCTGCATGCACATGCAAATAACATGCAGATAATTTGTTAAATTCGCCATCGGGTTAATAATAGGAAATTGTGAGGGTAAGCGTGATTACAGTTGTCCGCGCGTCGTTGTCTCGGGTTTAAATGTCCTGTTGCTGATGTCAGCCAAAATGTCAAATGTCACGTCTTAAAAGTGAAACAAAACCCACTACAGAAAAGAGCTCCATAGAAAAACCGAATGATACATAGATCAGCAAGATGAATGAACTCCTTTTTAAGGTACTAGCACGAGTTAATTTTTTCTTGTATATTTGTTATTGTTGTCTTTTTCTAGAGATGATATGGCCTAATTTTAAAATCCCAAATTTCAGAACGACAGCATTGTGCTTTAGAATATATAAGCACTTGAAAATTAGCAGTTCTTGATTTTGAGCATTCTGATAGGTTTTCAAAGGGAAATGCAGTGAAATGAACCCCAAAATTAAACTAAACTAAGTTGCGTTAGAAAATTCAAATGAACAAATGTGAATTGGCACAATTTTGGCCAGTAGGCTCAATAATTAAAGAAAGTTGGCAGCTGTCAATCACAGCCACTATCCAAATAAGGAAATCACAAAACCGGCTTTTCTCGCTTGTCGTTAGCTCTTTTTCAGATCTGCCGCTTTCAGAAATGAGTTATATTAGCTGGATTAATTCGGTTCTTTGCCATGCTTAATAACTATTTATTACAAATTGGCAGCTGTCAATCAAAAATCACTATCAAATAAGTAAGCTAGCAAAGACAAATTTTTCTCAGTCTGTGTTAGTTCAGTGAACCATTTAGCATATAACGGGGGTGGGCCAAACTTTGGTGACAAATCGTTATGAAATTGCAACTGAATTTGCTAAAATTCTCAACTGTGGAAATGACGAAAGTGAGTTTTTCTCACTCCGTTTTTCCAATTTCTTTGCAGAACATAATTCTAGAGACCATTTAGCATAAAATTGGGATTGGCCAAACTTTGATAAGGAATTGCTACAAATTTATGACGATTTTTTAAAAATAAGCCATTATGCCGGTGCTAATACCTTAAATGATATTTAAAATTTGAGCCAAGGTTTACTATGACATAGGTTTATAAACTTGTTAGCACAAGAGAAACGTTAGCTAAAAGTTAGACATGTTTAGCAAATCTTATGGTAAATTTATCAGACAGATTTTTAGCTTATGGTGACAACCTTTTACTAACATAACTAAAAGTGAGTTTATGATGAGAGTTCTCTTTGCTGTAGCGGGCTTTATTTTGCTACATGCAATTAAGTTATTTTGCTTGTTAATGTTTTGGCGCAGTTTATATTACTTAGTAACAGGGGAAGTGTACCTTATATCACTGTTAGATTAATTCGAGTTATTAGGTCTAATTTACGTTGAACTACAAAGCAATAGGCCGAATAGCGAAAGCATAATCTAATCCGGCCAACAGTAGCATGTTTGGACAAACAATCATTTTATTGGTTTTACTACAATACACGTGATCCTGAGTTCAGGCTTTGTTAGAGTACAACTTTGCAAACCAGTCTATCCAGCAATATAGTTACATTACTTTGCAATTATTTGAGTTGTAGCTTCTTAATCCTTATCAGTAGAAGATAGATATTAATATATTAAGATTAATGATCATATCATTGCAATTAACCAATAAAAAGTTTGAACGGTAATGTTTACTATCTTCACTCCTGAACAAAAAGCATAAAATATGAAAAATCCATCACACTGTAACATGGTTCAGTTTTAAAGGACAGATCGTTGTTGTAAGCATGAACATCCTTATAAAATGCTGAAAATCAAATCCTGACCACAATGACCTTATGCAATGACATGTTGTCGACAAAAAGTTCTCCAAGGAACTTTAAATCTCATAGTTCCCATTCACCATCTTTCCCATTCACTTCTTGCTCATGGTTGGGACCAAAACAAAACCGCCATCCAGTAGCGAATATATATTTCGACGCGGCGACAGTGAAATCCAAAAAATGGAACTTCGTATCGAATGACATCGGCGTCGATACACGTGTGCACACAAACTGATTAAGTTGTTTGTGTTTACGGGAAGGACTTATAGATGAGAATATTTATATGCTACAAAAACATTAGAAGGAACAGAGAACTGAATAAAATCGAGTAACGGTATTTGGTTTTGTCGATGGGTAATAATTTATCTTTAATAAAATATTTATTCCAGACATTATCACCCAACATTATTGAGACAAAAATGGCTTCCATGACATGTTCCACGTAGAATAAAAACGTAAACATACAAACTTTATGTTTTGACTTTTAACATTTCTGAAATATTTTGTTCGTTCGATCTGTCTGCATTGTACAATTATTCTAGGATTATTTCGATTGAACTGGTGTTCTTTGCGATCAAGGGTTCTTTAACTGTGATAATACCAGTTAGAATCGATTAGCACTTGTGAGTTAAGTTTGTGGCTTTCATCCCACCCCAATCAATAAAGTAGCAATCCACTACTGAAATATTCGAGTAGCATATACCTTCCCAAAAAACAAACTCAATTGTTTTTGTGAGTTCTATCTCAAAACAGTTTGAATCTAATATGTTTTGTCTATGATGGCATTAATATATTATAACTTGTGTTTATGGGTTGTTGCAGAGTTTGGAACTGAGAAGGAACAGGCACAACGTTTATATAATAACAGCCTCAGATTCTAATTAAGGGAACGTCATAGCAAGTTACAAAGTAGATTTATTGAAGTTGACTTTAAGATTCTGTAAATTAATTTTACCTTGAAGAGCGGTTGGTTTCGCCATCTTATCTTTCTTGACAGATCCCTGGTCTTCCTCCTTTTCTTCATCTTCTGCGGGTTCTTCCTCTTCATCGTTCTCTTCCTTATCATCTTTCTCCTTCTTCTTGTCGTCAATAATCACACCGTTGATCTTACCCTTGCCATTGCCTTTAAGTATAAGATGGTTGAAATCAAGATTAATGCTGTCTTCGCTGTTAGAAGATATTTCATCATCTTTATAGTTATCACTATCTTCATCATTTTCATCGTCACCGTCTGCCGACGTACCTTCGTCTTTCTCTTCCTCGTCCAATTGCTTTTCTTGTACTTCTTTATCATCTTTCTCGTCCTCCTTGGACTCTTTCTCCTCCCCCTCGTCCTCCTGCTCCTGCTCCTCGTCATTTTTCTCTCCGTCTGTTCCTACATCTTTTGATTCGGGTTCAGAACTTCTGATTTCCCGTAGTTCTAGACTTTCCTCCTGTTCTATAGGAGAAAGCGGTACAGCTTGACTTATGTATATAAGAGAAAAAACTGCAAGAATAACTAAGACCCACTGCTTCATTTTAGCGGCTGTGTGTGTTTTCAAAACAGCGTGTGGGTATTTACTAAACAGCAATTGTTTGGTGTGTCTATCGTGTCGCCCTCATAAACCTCAAATTCCAAAACAATTACTCAAGATTAGCTAAGATTACGAGATGGACGCTGACCCTGACATGCACGCACAGTTCATTGAGCCAACCATTAGACCGACTAATTAGAATTTAGTTATCCAATTTTATAATTGCAGCCACCAATTGCCAGTACAAATAGAACCTGCCTTGCTACCATATTTGGTAAGTGCCACCGGTGGAAATTCCATACATGGTGTTGATAGAAAAGAATTGAATGGACTGATGTGGGAGAGCATCAGTTCAAGAGCCTGACTCAATGGAAGGTTGATTAGTTTTGTTTATCATTCGTTTTTGCACAGTAGAATATGTATTGCATTATAGTTTCAAACTTAAATGTTTATAAGATAACATTCGTCAAAGTTCGAAATAAAGAAATAACAAATATTCAAATTCTCACGCCATGAGTGTTAAGCAGAGTGGAAAATACTTGTTATTAATTTACATAGTTGTCCTTTCGATCAGTTGACCTGTGTTCACAAGTACTTCACTGGTTTCTAATTAACATGTTTTGCGCAACCTGTTAAAATCAAACAAACCTGCTGGCACAAAGAGCAAATCAGAGAGATTTCTACTGGTAATTTATTTTTGAACAAAATAGGGCTTAAAACTATTCTTTCTTAACCAAAATAGGACAATTAATATATTCAAATGTTATTAATTTCATGGCTGAGGAAGAACTCCCATAAAAACAAGATTTAGCAATAAATATTTAATTGTAGCATTAAACGAATGGTAAGTCACTTTATTCGTTTGATATGACTGATTTTATTTAGTCTTCTTGTCACTGTGTTTACAACTTTCGCACGCTTTTAATTAAACTATCTGTTATTTTATACATCAACTCTCTGAAAAACTACTTCTGTTTTGAGTAATTCATAAAATCATTTATTCCTACCTGTAATAGGTTCCTCGTAAAGACTGAGGCTTGATTCTTCACAGTAAATATTGATAGCAAACCGTTTGAACATCAATCCAGGTGTAAAACGATTTTATAATTAGTATATGTATTGTAGTGTAGTGAAACACATGGAAATAGCAACAATTGTTGTTTACTTGACAATTTCATGTCAATAAGGTTTCATTGTCTACTCAAACGCTGTTAGGAAGGTCGTACTAGTGTTGAATGTATCAACAATTCAGGAAACACTAAGACAATGTGTAGAGAATGTGATGGATAAATACTTGTTACGAAAATATTGCAAGTTATATGTAATTTGCTGTTGCTTCAGACCTCGCAAATATTTGATCCCTGATCCTGGAACAATGTTCCTTGAGGATTAACATTTTTACTGTCTTTCTCGTCCTAAATTGTGTTACTCATGTTTCATTAACCCTATCTTACACGGGGGGGAGGGAGGGGGCAGGAGGCTGTCTTATTTGTGACGTCATATGACATGTGAAATGGCAGCTGACATCGCAAATCTTTATAATTTATCATTTTAAGTTCATTTGCAACTGCAGATGCTATTTCAATTGAACTAAATCAAACTTTTAAGTATGAGCAATTTTGCCGCCCCACCCCCCTTAGTTTTCCGGTGAATTGCATACCAACCCTCAGCCCCATAGAAAATTAGACACTGTGAATTTTGTTGACCTATTATGTGTTTTTTCAGTATGAATGTGTATCTGCTAACAATTTTCCTTCACATAAAACAAATTAATGTAAAACCCCATTTTTGGGGATTTATGACGTCATCGTGAAGTCACAATGACGTCACATGTCAATTAAAGCATATCAAATTAATTGTCCTATGATTGTCTATTCGTGTACCAAATTTCGTTTAATTATGTTAAATAGTTCAAGAGTTACAGGCCGCGACCACTTTCTGCCCCCACCCCCTGTGACCAGACAACCTCGAAAAGCCCGTGTAAGATAGGGTTAAACTGAGTTGCGTTAAAAAATTCAAATGAACAAAATGTGAATTAGCAGAATTATATAATTTATGTAACAGAATATTGGTCAGTGGGCTCAATAAGTAAAGAAGATTGACAGCTGTCAATCACAGTCACTTTCCAAATAAGGAAATCACACAAAATGGCTTTACCAGCTTGTCGTTAGCTCTTTTTCAGATCTGCTTTCAGAAATGAGTTCCATATGCCACCCTGGAATAATTCTGTTCTTTGCCCTACTCAATAACCAATTATTAAAAATTGGCAGCCGTCAATCAAACTCATTGCCAGATAAGGACATTTGCAAAAACGAATTTTAGTGACAAATCGTTATGAAATTGCAGCTGTCAATCATTGAAAATTTGCTAAAATTTAGGAATTATAAGGAAATTAGATGGAAATTATATGAAAACTTTTTCTCACTTTGTTTTTTTTCTTCCAATCTCTTTGCAGAACATAATTCTAGAGACCAGTTAGCATAAAACTGGATTTGGCCAAACATTGATAACGAATTGTTACAGATTTTATGACGATTTTTCGAAATAATCCATTTAGCCGGTGCTAATACTTTTTAAAACTTGTTGTCAACAAGAGGCTGGCCACAGCGTGTATTCGGGCGGTGTTTAATTTTGATTGTTACACTAGTAAGCGAGTGTGCCCAGACTTAGGGGTGCCAGGCCGATTTTTCGCTGGTGTAAACAGATAGTGCCGTACCGAAAAATCATCGGCACCGTTCCGAGATTTAGGGGTACCGTGCCAGTTTTAATTAAAAATTTCGGGAATTGACGAAGTGTTGCTTGTGCAAAGGAACGAATGTATTTGGTTTCTCTTAGCATATAATTTAGCTTACGAAACAAATTCGATTTCAGTCAAAATATTAATGTAGATCTCCCCCTCTGATCTGCTAATCAATGTCGCAACTCTAGACGCGGTACTAGTTCAGTAACAACAAAGTATTGAGCTGAAATCTGAGCTCGATTAGAGACCAAAACAATTCCAAATAAATTTATATCAGTTATGTCGTTCTTTTGTTTTTGTTTTTTACCAGGGGAGATTTATTTTGGAATATGTGAACGTGCCAAGCTCTCTTCACAAAGATTAACACAAAAGCTTTTTTGAATTTCCAATGGGTGTCTTCAATTGTCCGTTTTTTTCAATAGCGCAAGAAAGTTTAGCAAGAGCAAGAAATATTGTCATTGAAGAAAACATTTCTGTCCACTCCTGACTCTAGTGCGTGTTGGACATTGCATTGTCTGAAACAGCTTTTGATTGGCAGTTGGGTTACGCACCGACCCTGATCGAGTTACTGTGGGCGGCTGGAGATTCTTTAGACTTTCTCAAAGCCACTCGCGGTTTTTATTTCAGCGGAGTTTCGATCCCGAGCTTCGCGGTGCCGGCAATTTTTGGGCATGGCACGGCTACATTCTGTCGTGTAAACAGGTAGTACCGCTCTCATTTTGGCTACTCGTTCCTTCTTTTTACCCATTTTGAGCTTAAATCCTGTTTATACGCGCAAAAAGGTGGCACGGCACCCCTAAATCTTGGCACGGTGCACTCTTTTTACCCGTGCCGATCACACCTGAACGGAAAGGTACATTATGACTCCACGCAGTCCTGGTTTAGCCTTTTGCGAATCAGACATAACTCTCCATATTGGTCTTTGAATTCTGGTGTTCCTATGAACTGTAAAAGCCCCTTCGGTGCATGTACTGTTACTGGAAAGTTAAGTTTGATAGCCACATGAGAAAATTTCATGTTTTCACATCGTGTGGTTCCACAAAATATTCATACCCCCACAGCAGATTTTTTGGTTTGAACCCCCAACCCATTAGCTTCAATTGGGGCTCAAAGGGTTAAGAGTGTAGGGAAAGGAAGGACGAAATCAAATGAGGCTGATTAAACAGCCAGATTTGAAAGAGCTCAGATCCAATCAATATGTTTGTCCCAATTTTCTGTACCTGTAAGTCAAACATGGTCTACCAAGTGATGAAATGACTTGAAACTTCTGACCTGGTTGCAAATTCTTGTGTCAGGGAAGCTTTCCAGTCAAAGAAGGAAGACAGCACAGTATCCAAAGTATCAATACGAGAATCTCTGACTGAAGAAATTGGCTGGCTATCATTGAACACTTGCCAGAGCTTGTCACACGTGTTAATGTACTGCTGTGTTGACTGGGTTGCATTGTTTTCATGTAATTTCAACTCATCAGCTACACTCTGAGATAAAGTATTAACTGCGAGTTTGAACCTCATCTTGCTTAAGTTGTCAAGTTGAACATGAGCCTTCCTCAGTTGTGTTGCATGTTATCTTCATCTTTTTTCTCGTTCATATACAGAGTATATATGATTCCATAATATACATTTAGTTTCAGTGTTCTTGAGAAACATGCACTGTTCTCTTTAAAACCACTGTTAAATAAATTGTTCCGTAACTTTTTCATCAGGTGAGGTGGATCTGAAAAAAAATATTTGGTGTTCTGAAAACCGATTGAAACCCTGGCTCTTCATCGGGTTAGTTCCATTAATCGATATGAAAGCACGATTTTCTGAAGCACCATCGCAAATTGAAAGTAATATTGTGAAGCCAAAACCATATAGCAAATTGACTCCTTGCCAAAACATTCTATTCAGTGTTTGGGCAGTGATCCCCTTTGTTAGACAGAAACTGCAAGGAAAATCAAACTTGCCAAAAAGGCTCTTGAAGAAAAACTGTAACACATGGGTAGCAAGGTTTGCTTCTGGCTGACAACCATCTGTTGAAAAATTGAGGTTGTCTTCACTGGAATCAAGGTCAGTGAACCCAACCAATTCCCATGTAGAAGCATCAAACACAAGTCCTTCCTTAATTTTAACTTCATCAAAAATGAGAGCCCCTAACTTAGCAGACTTATTAAACTTTTGTTTTTCAAATCTGTCTTTCATGGCTCTGATGTTTTCGGTTTTCCATCCAGCTTTAGGGGAGCAGAAGTTTTTGTAATCCGACAATGTCCTACCACTCGGTAGTTTAAGGAAACCAGAGGCTCTAATGTTATCATATAAAGAATGTGACTTGGAGTACATTCGCAGACACCATTTGATGATTAGAGGATGCTATCTCATTTGCCTGGATTGTGTTGTCAATTGGCTTTTGCTTCATCTTTTAGCAATAATTCGAAAAACTGATCACGAGTACTACCTGTGTGCTCAAGGATGTGATTTCGCAGAAGTTTCTTTTTGGAGAATGCCTTGTTACAGGTTTTCCACTTACAAATATAGCTGCATTCTACTGGAGTTACTGAAGTGTCAGTATCAGGAATGTGTTCCTTTACATGGTTATATAGTGTTTCTACATCTGCAAATGTTTTGCTATCATAGCCTGCCCACATACAAAAAGGATTTCTTAGCCTTTCCTGATTTGGAATTTTGACTTTATTCCTTTGTTTAATCTCTCGAATATAAATCTGAATTCCCCCAACTTCACTCATCTTATTTCTGTACTCCTCTAATGTCTTGACTCGTTTGTTACGATTCCTTAACTCAACCGACTGCTGTCTGGTAATATTGAGCAGTTCCTCTTTAGACATATGAGCAAAGTTTTGGCCGGGCTTTGCTGCTCCAAAGGGAGCATCATTTTTTTCCTCCTGAGACTTCTGATTGAATCTGGATTTTTTGGATCTCAAATAGTGTTCAGTTTTGGAACAAAATTCACACAAGGTCTTGTTGCACACCAAGTTATCAGTTCCAGGCAGAAACCCCATGCAGCTTGTTGATCTTATAGCTTTCTGATGAAAATAAGAGAGCTTATACTCAACATAAGCTGCAGCATCATGATTCTTTGTATAAAATACTGGTTGACTTTCATCCTTCGAAATAACTGATTGAAAATTTTCATATGGACATCCCTTACAAATGTGAGAGCTCTCGATTGTTGACATGAGTAGTTTTAGTTCTGATACTGAAGTTATGACACTTGGGATAACAGCCCAATCTAACCTTGCATTACGTCTCACTTTGCCTTCCAAACCTAAACAATGCACCGTGTTCGATCACAGTTAATTATTACTTCCAGTTCAGCATATATGACCATCATTTCAGGAGAAAAAGAACAGGTGGCTTGACTCATTGGTATCTTGTAATTTGCTTTCCATTTTGGAAATGTCTGTAAAATGTGGAGTTGTGCAATATTCTCCATCTCCAAAATCTCTGATTCACTCACATCTTCTGCAGTAGTTGTGGGTGTGCCAGTACTAGTACTGCTTCTCTCTTTTTTTCTAACTATGCAGCTTTCGAGCACTCTTTGCTGAGAAAAGTTCTCAAATCCTCAATCTTGTCTTTTGGTGTTAAATCAGAATCTGCAAGCAGTTCTTTCAATAGTGGCTTGAAACTATCCAAAACTCCATCCAGCCTATCTCTGTAGTACATCCATCTCGTAGTTTGCCAAATCTTTGACCAAATTATTGGTTACACGATGAAAGTAGTTTTTGAGGTCATAATTATTAAAGTGAGTGTGATACACATTTTCAATTGCATTCACAATTGGGTCGTACTTTCCCAAAGATTTAGCTTTGATGCTGAATCCATTTTCAGGGAAGGCTGTTACCACAAGCGAGTAAAGCAACAACTCTTCCTCCACCAAAGGAAACCCTGTTCTGAACACCAGCAGAGAAGCTGACTGATCACAAGCAGATGATGACAGTGTATGTAATGCTTTGCTAGGAGCAGCCTGGGTACTGGCTTGTTCATGATTTCTGCTGTCACCACAATAAGTATTATCACATTGAGATGGTTCAGCACTCGTTTTCTGAATCTGGTCATCACTCACTAGCTCTCTGGATCTCTGCCTTACTTTCGGGGGAGTTTCAAAAAGTGCCCCTTTCTTTCTAGGTGGCATTGTAGGTGTGGAAACTGAAAGTTGCCTCTTTCTGGAATTATCCACTCTTTCTTCGTCCATTTTCTAAAGCAGTTTAATCGCATGCCACGTGGGTGCCCAATTGCAACATATTGTTGATTTCATTTTACAGAAAACAAAAAAAAATTTAAAAGCTGAGCAAGTCAACAACTCGGCCATGGTAAGAATCGATCAGAGTTTGCCAAACTGGCTTGCGATATAAATAACACAGCAGGCATTTATAGATCAAGTGGCTTTCTCGCAGCACTTTACCATTGGTAACTTCTAGTTATCTTTATAAATGATCTTCCAGATGTTTTGCCAGCAGAAACAAGTGCAGCAATCTACGCAGACGACACAAAGCTGTACAGAGTCATATTATTAGTCACATACTGTGCGAGCGGTCTGCAACAAGCTTTGACGAACGTGGAATCTTGGAGCCGCAAAAACAACATCAGGTTTAATACTTCTAAATGAAAGCCGGTAATGACAGTTACCCGTACGAGAACTCCGGTATTATTATATTTGATTATTTTTTGGACTCTCAGACTCTCACACGCGTCGATGAAGAAAAGGATCTCGGCATTGTTATAACTGCTACTCGAACCTCGGATGCTGATGTTAAGCTTATAATATCAAAAGCAAACAAGCTCCTAGGACTCTTGAAACGGACATGCCCTCTGTTGAAGGACATTAAAGTGCCAACACTTTATCTTTCATTAGTTAAGTCGCAGCTTTGGTACGGTACAGAGATTTGGTCACCGGGAAACTACACCTTGAACACATGCAAGGCTGGAAAGAGTGCAAAGATGGGCAACCAGGTTAATCCTAATGTGCAAGCCAGGTTAAATATCCTACGGAGAAAGACTGATCAAACTGAATCTGCCTACGACAGAGAAATAAAGATCTAGTCTTTTTTAAAAGTCGTTATATAACAACATCGCAAATAATGTAAAGAGTATGTTTCTTTGGTGCGGCATCCATGGCCGCGCACGACTTGGACGCTCATCTTCAGACATTCTACAAGTACCTCTTTGCTCAACAAAAACTTTCCATCATCCTACTTTAACAGAATTGTAAGTCTCTGGAACACTGTCTGCAAAACCATTAATCCTACTAGTTTCGTCAACCATCTCTCTTTTAAACGCTTTCTCTCTGTCCGTTATACCAAATTGCTAGTGACAACATTTGATGTAAACTATACGTGCACCTGGTCCCTATCATCTAACCGTCCAGCCCGTTTTAGTTACTTTATCTGTATTCACCTTATGTATTTTACCGCTATTTGTATTGTTTTTTAATTCAAATTAAATGTAATTTCTTCCGGAAAGGGTTAACCTTTTGATGCTAGAAGTATATAGTCTAAAGTTAGAACGATTTATACAACCCTAGCGTGGAAAAGATTTCCTAACCATTAGGCACGGACCATTTGATATCGTGGGGTGGGAGTGGAGGAATGATTGGCGAGCAAATTTAATTCTTTTTTTTTTGCCCTGGAATGGGTCTGCATATTTCTTTTGCTGTTCCGTCTCTTTCTGTCTCTTTGTCTTTACAATTTTGTGTCGTGCAAATAAATTTTTTTTGGCTTTTCGGCTCGTGCAATTTTTTTTTTTACAAATTCTTCCACTCCCCCCATGGTCCGTCCCTTAGAATGGCTGCCGAAACCGTGAAGGTCTTTTGCGTCTGCTAGGTAACTTCTAATGTAACACTTTTTTTAAATATATAAAATGAACAAAAATGGCCGTTGGACAAGGAAGGTTTTTGCTAGCCTTCTTCCCATGACGTCACAGGAAAGAGCGCACTCCAAATAGGAAAGCGCAGAAGACTGGGAACGAGTCTGCTACGACACAATCAACTTTATCAATATATGCCAAGCGAGAAACTTATACTTGAAATCAGCATTAATTTGTAGCATATCCTACAATTGTTTCTATAATTAAACTAACTGCACTTCTCAGTATTTACTGAATACATTTATTCTAAGTATTAAGTGATCTTTGTGTGCAATGTAAAGTTCTGTTGACACAAACCCGGGTTGGCTGTCAGCCCGGGTCAAAGCATCAAGCCAAGCTGCGACGGTTTCGCATCTACATGAACCCGAGTTGTCTACAATGCGAGGCGGGCACACTCAACCAGAGCTGACCCTCTAGTTGGACCTATCGAAATCCTAGAATCTTGAGAATTCGAAGACCTGAAGCCCCGAAGCCTTGGAAATATTTATTGTTTGAACTCAGCGCTGTTAAGGCAAGGCTCCAGAACGAAACCAGAAATTTTCTATTTTGGGAAGTATTTTACATGAATATTTCAAACTTGGGAAAAGGTTTGGTGATGCTACTCCATGGTAACCATGTCACGTGACCACTTTTGGCGGCCATATCAAAATAGAATGAAAAAATGATCTTATCTAATTTGTTGAACCACGAAGTTAATAAAACTAACTGGCACTGACGGATCGTGCATAATAAATAAAAAAATTTCAGTGATTGCAAAAAAATAAAAATTTGCTTCATTCAAAACTTTAACTTTTAAATACAACTGCCAACTCTTCTAGTTAATTCTGTTCAGGCTATCACCAACCAATTTATTTGAGATCATGTTTTCCTTACATTATAATGAAAGACTACTTTACCTGGGGCGCTGTATATTTTTCATCAAAATGGTCGACTAATGGTCACGTGATAACGTTGTCATGGCAACGTAGTTAAGCAATGCTTTCTCGTGGAATACCGTGTGCATACGGAAAATACAAGTGACACGTGGCATATTCCACGGTATCCCACTCGAAAGAATTGCCTAACTAGTATATATAGAGGATATTACACGGTAGCGAGAAGATATGGACCTGAGACGGGACCGGAGTGGCGTATTTTCTATATCTTCACACCCGTGAAATATGGATGCTACGAGTGGTTTAAATCTTAATAAAACACTCACATCCATATAATAAAAGCTCATAACTTACTACTAGATGAACTACAATTAATGTGATAGGACTACTTACTAAACTATTAAACACAGTAGAAGTCAAAATTAATTGATTACTTTGGAATTGCTTGGACGGCTATACCTTGTACCGAAATTACGGCATGAAATCAAGGTTGGGGTAATAAAGCATGCGAGATTTATGGAGGATAAGTGGGGAAAATGGCTTCTCTTGTGTTATTTTGGTCGTCAGAACTGGATAGAGGTCTCAAAATAATCTCGTTTACATGCAGTATAACAGCAAATCAAAAGTACGTCCGTCAAATTTGATTTATAATCTAGTGTTAAACAACGGGTTTGGAAATATGTAGAGCTGGAAAAAGTATCGTTTTAGCTACTTTGGAACCAAGAAGGTAGGTTCGTAAAACCGTTTGGAGTTACCTAGATCCCTCTTGTGAGTTGAAGCGTTAAACATTTGGCGCATAATGAATAGTTACTGAGCCACTTCTATCAGGAAAAGTGCCACCATGGTCTTCAATCTCCTCTTTAACACCCGTGTCCTCTGTAGCTATTTGCTGAGCACCAATCAGCGGATATACTTCGTTTACAACCGATAACTCAACCTGGTCACCTACTGCCGAGATGAGGTTTGGGGTCTCTCCTGTCATGGAGTGAAGATGTTCACTTCGGATATTTCTCTTCCTCATGCCAACTGCATCTCCAGTGAGTTGTGTTATTGGTAGCAACATCGCCAAACAACACTCGAGAGAGTAGGTCCGTTTCTTCCACCATTTCCGGAGATTTTTTCCAAAGGTTATCAGAAACTTTACTGTAACACAAATAAATAATTACTGCAGTGTAAGGTAGTCCAAGGATAGCAATCTATAATAAGATTGATTAATTTAGACGATATAATTGCCGTGTTCATCTTAATATTCACCACATGTAGATAAAATCATGTAGTGCAAATACCTTGACAACCCCTATACAAAAATAATAGAAAATAAAAGGTAACTACAGCGAAAAATGGCATTTCTCACCAAGTGGACTTCATCTGCGGTTATGTGATGCAAGTTATTTTGGGAGGTGTTAGTTGCGCCTATGGTAACAGAAGTTTCTAATGCAGGCTGGCTTTTATGAAACGCCTGGGCGTAAGAAAACGTTTGGTATTCATAAGCATGACCAAAAGGATTTAGAACCCTTTGTCAATTACCGACATGCTTTCCCACGTGCAACGTTTTCGATGCCATCGAAACTCAGCGATTTTTGAAACATTTTGACTCTATAGAAAATCCTTTTGCATCGCTACTTTCTTCAGTTACTTTTTGTATTGAGTTTTCTGGGTTCAACCATAGAGAGAGGGTACCCTAGAGTAAAGGAAGAGGAAACGATAATTTTTTGGTATTAGGTGTATTCGTTTGAGAAAGCAAAAAAAGTGTGACCTAGGGTACGCAAAAATACGGATAGCGAATCTATGCATTTTGTTGGTGACGAAACAATAGCTAACGTGACGCCATTGATGGTTGCTCTCCGATTACTATATTAGAAGTTGTTATTTATGTCATAATAATTAGCTCATTTCTGCTTCTATACTGTTGGAACTTTTAAAAACGTGATTCATCCTGGATTTATCATATGTTATATCTGCTGCAGCTGGTCGTAGAAAGTTGTTTACCTTGGCACCTCCGGAGACTTTACGTCGGTCTCTTCTTCATTCTCATCAGCAATTTCCAAGCCTTATATATGTTCAGCATAATGAACGGTAGGAAACCATGGATATATAGGCTTTCTAACGTCCAACAGTCTATCAAGTAAAGTAACTCAATCTGACATAGTAATCAATCTATCTTGTGTCTTTTATCTCCTTCTCTATCTGGTTATTCCATAGCCCAAGCGTTTCCAACACAAGTAAAAGGCTATACGTCCTCAATATTTGTTTCATTACTCGCTCATTTGCGGTTCCTTTGCGACTAAAGAAAGGTTGGTTAAAGGAGCTAAATATACGTACACATTAGTGGTTATCCCATCGAGCTTTCCGTGTCTAATTTACAGTTACGGGATATAAGTTAAACTATTAGACAAATAAAAAAAACTGTTTACAATTTCAGGATATAAGTTAAAATATAGAACGTACAAAAACTATTTACAACTTTGGAATCGCTGCAATATTAAAAATCCGATTTGCAGCTAAAAGCAGGCAAAAAGTTGTTTCTTCAGGCAGCGCTTAAAGTTACCGATGGTCAAAAAGCGTTCTAAAGAGGGACAGAGAGAAAGTGTTCCTGTTCTGTTCAAATGGGACCATTCCACCTATTAGTTGGTACAGTTCCACAGTTGGAACTGCATTTTGCAGTTCCAAAGTAGGAACGGATAGGTGGTACGGTAGCAGGCCCCGTGTGAACGGAACGTCTATCCGTTCCGAGTTTTGGATCGGGACCAAGTGGAACCGTTCCCGTGTGAACATAGCCTAAAATGGGCCTCGTTGGCTTAACTAACTGTCGTGGAATTATTTGGGCAAGTAGAAATTTAGAGAAAGCTATTGATGATGTAAAAATTCGGGAATATCTCGCTGTGCAGTTGGGCTTATGTCTTATGTGAAATTAAAAAAATTACGTCCATATAACAACAGTTGAGACCCACTACTACACAACTGAAGTGAAGAAAGACCATAAACATTAACCAGAATGGTTAATACTAAGCTTTCTATAAGAAATTTAAAACTTACCAACAACAGAACCGATGACGAGCACATTTGTAAAAATGAGTAGTACGTCAACTGCTGGATACTTCGTGGTTTCCTTCATAAGCAATCGAATCTTCATGATCACGCCACAGCTTAGGTTGATGAATATTACCACATATGTAAATAGCTGCAGGTTATCTTCAAAGGTATCGATGATCGGCTTTTTGAAGGCAAACAAGATCACGTGCAATCCTGTGAAAAGCGATGCCAAGCCAAGATAGAGGGGATTTTGTTTCTTTATACAAGCATTTAAGATGGAAACTATAAACACTTTTCGTACTGTCTCAATAAGTTCCCAATACCACGACTGACGATTGTAGTTTTCGTACAAGAACCTCATGCCCTGAATAATTTCTGGTGCAGCTTCACCGTTACCACTCTGTTTCTCACCATTACCTTGCCCTTTCCCATTACCCTGACCATCCTCTTTACCATGATATTCTCCAATACCATTCCCTTCAGAATTATTGCGCCCTTCAACATCATCATTCCCTTTGGCAATGTTTTGCTTTTGACGATTATTTTGTCCTTTGCTATTGGTTTGCTTTTCGCCGTTGCCTTGACCAGTTTCCCCATTACCATGCCCTTTGTCATTACTTTGACCTTCACCATCACCATCTCCATTGCCGTTACCACGCCTGTCGCTGTTACTTTGTATCTCGCCAATACTATCAATTTCAACATTTCTTTGTCTTTCACTACTACCCTGCCCATCTCCACTGCCATGATCTTTGCCATTACCCTGCCCTTTGCCATTATCCTGTCTTTCGCCAACACCATGATCTTCGCCGTTAATCTTTTCACTGTCTTTGCTTATACTTGGTCCTTCGCCAACAGCATGTCCGTTGCCATTACCATGTATCTCGCCGTTACCATCATCTTGTGGCCTGTAATCGTTCAGATTCTGCTTAGACCCCTGTTGTTTTTCTTCCTGTTGTTCCCCTTTCCTGACTTTTGGTTCGACGATCCTGAAGTACCAGAATAAGCAGACAAAGGCTGCTAGAGGACATACTACAATATAGATCGCTGCAAACTCAGCACGTATTTTATAATATTCGTAGTCGATGTTGTAGTCAGCTACCAAATAGTATGTACAGCGTCCTTCTTCTTGTCCTTCATATTCACAAAGCTTCTCGGAGTTGAACATTGTGGTTATTCTGGCGCATGTATTGGGATACGTAATGAAAAGGAACAGGATAACGTATCTATACAGCACAATTCTTATGCTAGCAAGCCTGCCATTTCTCTGGTATGTTTCAAGGTCGCCTTTCTTATAATAGTACAAATATAGAAGAGCATAAGCCAGGGCAACAATCAACACGACACACACGTTGACTGTCAACATAAATACCATTTTGTAGTAAACATTTATGTGATGGAAGACGCAATCAACTGGGGCAATTTCCACCACATTTAGCTGAATAGATTGAAAGAAGTTCGCAATTGAAGTGAGTTGTTTTGGCCAGTCCATTTCTGCAAAGGCGTCAATGGTGCCAGATGTGACTTGATAAAACCCGATCAATATTTTCAACCGGGCCATGATGATGTCCAATGTGCTTCGCTTTCCTTTCTCTAATGGTGAATTGTTATCAATCCAGGAGACTATTGCGATAAATGCCACAACAGCGAGCACCACACCACACCACGATGCTACCATTCTTGATGGAGTTGGACATTCTACACACTGCTCATTACTTTTGTAGTATCCCCCGCTATAATTGCAAGCGGAACACAGGCGGCCTTGGTACCTAAAAACAAGTCAATAAGACAATATAACACTCGGGCGTTCTGTAAACTTGCAAACATAAATGATACAGAGCGTGGTAGAAGTTTATATTATACAACAAATAATAACAAACGTTTTATCTGTAAATCAGTCAAGCCTATAAACTCTTGTCTGTAGACCAAATAATACATCCCATATCAATTACCACTGTTTTCATTGCTACGCGACCATCGAGGTCAAAACTCCAGTCTGAACATCGCCTTGCGCTTCCGTCAATCAAACCTTATATGGGTGTTGCCAAACAGTGTAGCGGCGGTTACTAGTACGAGACAGCGCGAGTGAAAAGCAAATGACATATCATGGGAAAGTGAAATTCTCTATTTTTTACTCAGTTTTCTGGTGCTGAACATGACGATGATCATTTTCAGTTACGTAACATTTAAAGGGTACAAATGCAGGTTTGCAACAACTCGAATGACTTGCAAGTTGTTTAAATCGAATGTAATCTGACGGAAACTGTTTGTTTATAATAAATGTCGTTACATATGCTTTTATTCTGAGCAAAGTCTTTGGCCGCCCGCTAAATTGTTCCAGTCACCCAGAACGGTTCCTAGTTTGTATGAATTGTTGTAGATTTTAAATATAAATCTCAATTACAATATTAGTTATTCTTATATTCAGAACGAACGAGCATGCAGTTATCAACTTCTATGGCGGGACACGGCGACGGCGATGTCTGACTTTTACAGGTCTCACATGTTTTGGTCGATTTAAATTTGTGTTGATGCAGTACACATATCTCCTAAACTTGAACGAAGCCTGTATAACAAATCTCAGACAAACAATACAGATATATCAAAGAGTATGAAAAATTGTTGTTGACAACAACAGATTAACCACTCAAAGCGTAAATAAATTGACTTAGACTAAGTCGACTTGAAAAATACTTAGCTGCTAATGTGAACACAGCTATTAATGTTTCAGATAGAGAGATAATACGTTACAAATACATGCTTTCAACTTGTGCCTGCACGTTGCAGCAGAACGTTTTGTTGATTCTCGACTTGCCGTCCACTAGCCGTCTCAACTCAGAAGCTAAAGCCTCGTGCAGTATTCGAAATTCCTGGTTCATTATACATTGAACTCGTTCATGTATTCGCCGACAGAGCACGTGCAAGAGTGCTTTAACCTTTAATTATCAAACTTGTAGTAGAAACCGAATTAATTTCTACAATATTCTTCAGTAAAGGAATTATTGTTCATGGTTTTAAAAGTTGTTGGGTTATCTGCAATAACACTATAGTTGTAGAATATCTATAGGTTATATAGGTCAGCTTCTTTCTTTTACATAGTCTCCAGCACAGCAGTAAACTTTCCACACTACAACATGCATTTTACCAATGTAAATCGGTTGTCATTCAAGGTTGCTCTTGTCACAGCTCGCCATCTTGGATTTTACGTCACTGATTTAGGCTAAACGTGTAAAGAACAATATGGCTGCCTTGTGACAAAGGCGAATATATGATTAATCCGCCACATTTTGTCTCATTTTGTCAATTTAGCAAATTGTTGAATTGGAACCAGAATAAATTTATATTTATGAAACAGTGTAAATAATAGTAAATAGATATTTATTGCAGTAATGTGAATATGTGATATATAAACAATTATTAATTATTTAAACCTAATAAACTAAAATAAAATCTATGTTTTACTTACTGTATCTCACAGTTAGAATCGAGACCTCCCTTGCAGGAATTTTTCAAAGGACAAAGATGGGCGATTGGAAGTGCACCATTGTATATAGTAGTCATCCTGTTGTACGTATCATCTTTTACTTGAAGATTCCTAACAAAGGCTTTGTACTTCTCTAGGTTCTTATTCCAAGACCAGAAGTAGTGTTTTGACAGGTTCCTTATTTCATTCTCGCAAGTAATGCCTTTAGTCTGACAGAGATAGCATCTTCCAAATCTATCAGTTCTGTGGTAATTTTCCAGACAGTCACAAGCTCGATATCCAGCATGGGATGTTGTATTCGTACCTGAAAGAGCAAGCGAACGGGTAAATTATGAACATATATCTTCTTGTCCCAGAAGGAGTAATAGCAATTTTTTGAAACTCAATCATTAGTCATTCAGATACCAGAAATTATCCAACAACGAATTTAGCACCCGTTCTGCACATTGTGGAGCAGCAATTACTGTTCAATGTGACATGACCTGCTGTAGAAAATTACTGCTTATTGTGATAGTTTCAATGATCGGGATCCCAAAATATACAAGGCACTGGAACTAGCCTTAGGCAGCAAGGCTAAGGGATGTGCTCTATCGCTCTTCGCTAAATTTTTGGCGGATCGTCGTGGATGTGGTCCAGTATGGTGAAGTAAGCATGGTTTCTGGCTGAATAACTTTTCTTTCTACAGATTTTTAGACTCCGAAAGTAGGTGCTATTTAGGTCAGTTTTTATTGCTGATGATTAACCAGTTCCATGCAACAGCCGATTCAAGTACATGCCACGGTGGTACTACAAATAAATTCCTTGACATCGCTTTTGCATTTTATTGTGGATGATCTGCAAGAGGAGAATTTGCAGACAATATAACATTTCTACTTCCATATTGTGTCTGCACAATTTTTTGCCTAAGCCCAAATGTTTCTATTGCTTAATCGTTAATATACGTTTCAAAACCTTTTGTGTTTTTGTGCACGATCAAGGATATTGAAAACAAAAATATATAACAAAGAACTTGCCGAATTTCATAACCATGTAGTTCGCTCCGAGTGTTTACTGCACTCTACACTCTCAAAACTTTTATTTTAGTTCACACCAGCAAGTAGAGCCAATGATTATTTGTCAGTTTCTTTTGTTTTTTGTATGGCTCTTGTTCAAGCTATGCAGTCTAGTTGGTTGCTCGAGGAAAACGCATCTTTTCTATAGGATTTTGGTTACGACGAAAAATAGCTCAGGGAAAGAATAAGAAGAATAGGAAACTATCGTTGATGATTTCAAACTTCTTTGAACAATATGTTACCTAAGATATCGAGCCCTTTTTGGAAAGACGTAATTTTGGCATGGGGAACTTATACAGGAAATCCAAAGGAACCACTACATTTTATGCATCAACCACTGTGGAACGATTCCTTTATTAAAATAGAGAACAAACTTTTTTTTTGGAGATCATGGGCAGAAACAATAATAAATTACATATATGACTTGTATACCAATGGCAGTCTTTTATCTTACAATAATTTTCAAAACAAATAAAAA
>JANVCK010231956.1:0-10099 GCA_026546655.1 Epizoanthus illoricatus | reverse complement strand
AGCGAAATTCGGCAGGACAAGTCTTGCCTATTACCGTTTTGCGTTCGCAAATGAGCAAGAAGCGGAAATCAGCAGGAAGAGTCTTGCCTATTACCGTTTTGCGTAGCAGTCGGAAAACGGTAATAGGAAATACCGATATGGGCTTCCGTGGAAATAATTTACATAATTTCATCTGGTACAAACATGATTTGATTGTGCTTTGCCCAAACTTGTTTTTCTGTTGTTACAGAACGAGAGCTCTTATGCTTCAAATAAAATTTTGAAGTCGTAACAGTGATAATAATAACATTTCAAAACTTTTTATTTATTTTCTTAGAAATTAGAAGGATTCGGTTATTTCTTCAGTATCTCGTGACTGTGACAGGATCACTCGGGAGAACAGTTGATTGTTACACCAGTATAAATAAAGCTACTCCACTCCACTCCACTTCAATCCACTCAATTCTATATGACTAATAAAACCACAATGATTTACACAACTTTGAAACGTTTCCCGAATATTAGTTTTAGGAAATAAAGGCCCTCGGATAACATCGTGCCATTTGTAGTGAGGACAACTTATGACGCAGTGTTTCCGTAATGTTTGAAGCCTTGCATTGTGCACCACATTCAGTTTGTTCTGTGCTTTGATCTTGAGTTTCTTTCCCCCAGTCAGACTTAGTTCAATACTTTCTTTCCCTTCATCAAACTTTCATTTTCTAAAAACATTTTGTAAAAATGTATTGAAGGCGCAGGTTTCAACCACACCTATGTTATAAAGGCAGTAAAACATAATCCGCGAGTGCGGCCATGTTTCTGCATGTATACGCCAAAAGTGAAACAACATTTCTCCCCTTGGAGTCCAAGATAAAATATTCTCTACCGATGCCATGCTATGGAAAAAATTGGAAGCTCTCTGATGTATGGAATCGAACCAAAAGATCTCATATTTTAGCCTCTTCTTTATATTCTTTTCATGATCCCTTTCGCCTTCTTCGTTTGTAACATGCTTTATATCGTTTGTTTCCCCATCGCGTCCTTTCCTTTTTGACATGACAGGATGAAGACTAAATTAGTTTGATGGTACAGTTCAATGGCTAGCCGGGAATGAACAAGTCTCACAGAGGTCCCACTGTTGAAACATGAAAGCATTTGTTGAAAAATGATCGAAATAATGGGGTAGTCGAATTAATGAGTGGTCATATAGATGGGGTAGCATAATAACGGGCTGGTTGTAAAACGGAGTGGTCCAGTTAACAAGGTGGTCGTATTAACGATGTGGTTGTAATAATGGTCCTATTAATGGGGTGGTCATAATAACAAGGTGTTCATATTAATGAGGTGGTCGTATTTATGGGGTGGTTGTATTAATGAGGTGGTCATTAGTGCGGTGGTCATTAATAAGGTGGTCGTATTAGTGAGGTAGTCACATTAGCAAGGTGGTTGTATTAACAAGGTGGACGTATTAGCGAGGGGGTGGTGCTATTAACGAAGTGGTCCTATTAATGAGGTGGTCCTATTAGCGACATGGTTCTATTAACGGGGTGGTAGTATTAACAGGGTGGCCATAATAACGAGGTGGTCATAACAGAATGGTCCTATCAATGAGGTGGTCGTATTAAAGGGGTGGTCATATTAACAAGGTCATCATATTAATGAGATGGTCTTATTAATGAGGTGGTCACATTAATGAGGTGGTTGTATTAACTAGGTGGTCCTATTAACAAGGTGGTCGTACTAATGAGGTGGTCATAATAATGTATTAAGGGGTGGTCTTAATAACGGGACGGTCGTATTAACGAGGTGGTTCTATTAATGAACTGGTCGTAATAACAGGGTGGTCATATTAGTGGTGTGGTCGTAATAATGGGGTGGTCCTTTTAACGAGGTAACCGTATTAACGGGGTGGTTTAAATAAGTGTGGAACGAGAAAAGAGGTAACACATGATAATCGGGGGAGTGCAATTTGGAAAAATTTGCAAGTGCCGATTATTCCAAAATTGCACGAACAAATCATGTGATTACTTGTTAATCATACAGAAACAAAAATTTTGATCCATTTAACTTTGCTTTCCTTTAGTAATTGGTGTTTTCTCCAGCCACTTTGTCGAATTCACTTTACTTTTTCCTGGACTGAGTACTTCTTTAGTCGCTGGTAAGTTACATGCTTTTATCTACAAGTAGTTAAACCTTTGAATCCTTTCTTTTTCCGCTTTGAGTCAGTTGTTTAGACAATTATACTGCAACATTTACAAATGTTTTAAATTTTTCTGTTACAGGTTTCACACCCGTCATTTTGGAAATGGCTGGTACCCTCGTTCCCAGATCTCTAGTGTGATCTGATTGGCTAATGCTTTCTCCACTGGCCAATCAGCGTTGAATTAAAAAAATCTGCATTCAATTTCAAATGAACTGCACTCCTCTCAATCAATCAGAACTGAGAAATTTTTGTTACTGTATGATTAAGTCGGTTCGTGATTACTGAAAGAGATACTTTGTGCACATATCAATATTTAAAAAGATGCAGGGGGTGGGAAGAACACACTCAGATTAATTTTTCTGTTCAAATTCCATCCACTGGGAGATTAGATTAAGCAAAAGTCTCTAAAGAGGCTTAAATAGAGTCCACCAGGCCTCTAAAAAGGATAAAAGTTCTCCACCACTGGCAAATTTTCATTGTCCAATCCCTAACGTATGCCTGGCTGCAGTGCATTATATCTGAGTACCTGTATTATTGTGAGTGTATTAAATGATTAAATTTATGTGTACGTACTTTGATGAGCAATTTAGGTCTTTCATTCTTGAAATCTTTTCCTTTCATTGCTTGGTGTCATTCCTCTGTATTTCTGACGTCATACTGGAAATTCCAACTGCTTGGCATTTCTTTTTTGAAAAAATTCATCATAGACTTTAATAACCCATTCTAGTAGTTTGAAACAAAAAAATGAATACTCCATAGTCACTAAATTGTGAGAGTAGGCTGTAACTTCTTAGAGTAGCTCTAAAGGGTCTGTCTGAATTCATGTATACTTGCCATAAACTCTTGTACTATAGCCTTTGAATATATTTTAATTGTCTTAAAGAGAAGGTAAAAGTCTTGAGTGCTAAATACTGTGTCTGATAACGCAAATCCTAAAGCTGATGGAATAAAGCCTCGCCCATATTCCACCATCCAAGTTCCTGCAGTCCATTTGACAGCGGCCACTTCACCCCATGCATGGTAAATTGTGTCACCTGGTCCGTAGTTATGGCTGTGAAGCATGCCTTCCTTCCACTGTGTGAATGTTCCCGTAAGCATTGTATCCGAGATGTTGGCCCAGTACCGACCTACAAGAACAGACCAAAATTCTGCCCTTTCAGTCCCAGTTTATCAACATGATCTTCTCCTTTTAAATACTATATTGTCTTGATGAATTTGCCAATTTCTTCCAAACTGTTTTGTATACATGTAAATGTATAGAGAGTAGTAAAGATAATTTAGCAACATATCATTTTGTGTATAAAATTTGTGCCCCTCCATGCGAAAGATGTATTTTTAAAACAAAAGGCCTGTTTTTCATGACAGATACTTGCCATTTTTCCTTTATGCATCGTGTCTTTTCAAAACAAAGGTAACGTCTTTCACAAACAAACCAATCGCCTTTCATAAAGCTCAAAGAAAAATCCGGCAATAACAGTTTGAAAATGAAATTTCACTTCTCACTTTGATCCATACAACCATGCCTTCTTATGATCTCTGAGATCAATATTATGAACTTGCCGATTGCAGCGCCGACTGATGTGAAGAATGCATGTGGCTGTTTGTTATTCAATTATTTAAAAAGATTAACTGTTCAGGATCCTAACAAGAATATTTTTAAATGTACATGATAAATATAAAATGTAAATAAAAAATTTAATTGCACTACAGGTCAGGTGCAAACATTATCTTGAGAGTGACTGAAATGCACCAAAATAATGTTAAACGATTGATGGCAAACTTCGTAGTAAAAGTGCAAGTGAGCAAATACCGGTAATGAAGAATCTGTATACTGTGTGCTTGATAGTGAATAATACGGCATAAAATTTTCATTGAAGCATATTCTTGGGCTTATTGAGCTGCTGTTAAACCATATTTTCACATTGAAAGCAGTTACTATCGCAAATAGAGTGCTGCTTTAATTTCCTGCTTTCCTAGATCCTGATAAAAATATCTGCAGGACCTGCTGATATACACTCACTCAACTCAGTTAAACAGAGGCACAAAATAACATACATGTAACCTCATCGATTTGCATTTGATGAGCTCTTTGTTTATTACTTGCAATTTCGTAGAGACTGTGCAAAAGCAAAGCAATCCAATTCAGGTTTTCCATAGGCATAGGATGATATGAAGATCTATACAATTCTAAAAACTAATCATTCATACTTTTTATACATTCAAATCAGCTAGCTTAATATACTGACAGTACAAATTGTGTTTCACTATTTGCAAAGAAACATAATCCCCCTCGGTACCGAGCGAAGTAGAGAACAGAAAAAGGCCAATAACAATATCAGCTCAGATGAATTTGCACAAACTCAGTGGCTCAGTAGTATTCTCAACTCAGCCGTGCAAACACTTTGTATGGCATTGAATCCAGTAGTTGTTTTTTGTTTCATTTTTTAAGCATGGATTCTTAAACTTATATATTTTTATAGACACTTTTACTGTCAAAAGCAAACAAATGGACTCAAATTGCAGTAAATGCCATTTTAGAGGCCCTAATTTTAAAAATTTTCCCAGGGGAGCATGCCTCTGGACCCCCTAGAAACTCATGCCTTCAGCACTTGTTTTATCTCATTTCACTGGTATTCCCCCCCCTTTTCAAATTCCTAGATCCACCCCTGAAGGGACTGGATGAGTTGATCCATTATATTGGGGGTTCATTATAAATGACACCCTGAGATAATGAATTTCCAGAAAATTAAAAAGTTCGTTATATCTGGGTTTGTATAAAAAGTGTTGTGAAACTCTGCAGGCAGTCTTTGACATGTGTATGTCTTAACATTGAGCCAGATAATGTTAAAAAAGTGGTATAATGCCATAACTATCACACTGTAAACAATCATTTTATAGAACAGTCTGTATCTGTATCTGATAATACAGGAATTAATTTCTAAGGAAACAGTACGATTTGGTAAAGATACTTGCAAGGTTCTTGTATAAACTTGCAACCACATTGTGCTCATGATTGTACATGTAGTTATTGTATCCTTTGTCTAATGCCTCCTGCTTTATTGTTGCTTTGTTTAGACCAACAGAAATTGTCTTTCACTAGGTCTTACTACATGTACTATCTTTTCTCAGTCCTTTTGGCCAATGGGTCCTGTCTATTTTTCATCTTTTGGGACAATAGATTCTGGTTTTTTACTGTCTTTATATACATGTACCAACAAAAAAGACTCTGTCTTTGGTTGCAACTAGTCATAATACACCTTTTCATATGGAGGGTTGAATATTTTAAGTTCTAAATTAATGTCTTCAAATTCTTGTATACAACAAAATACTCTATACACAGTAAGTACATGTATCTACATGTATAACTTTGATGAACTCTACACACTGATATGATATGTGCACATAATATCAAGATCTATACTTTGATAACATGTATGCCACCTGTCTACAATATCTTTACTATGAAATATTATTCCTTAATATTACAGTACATGAAATTTTGCAAGACTTAATTTACATGTAACGATTTTGGACAAATTGCACAATTTCATGAAACAAATCATTAAAGATCCTTTCAGAGGCAAATACTTATGAATATGAAACTAACCAAACATGTTACTGTAACATATGCAACTGCACATACAGTATTAATTTGCTACATGATGAAATATAAATCACTAGCAACTTAGTATGACTGAGAATGTTGGTGACTTTGAGGTTAAACTTGAACAAAATTAACTCAATAACAACAACAACTTTTTTCAGGTACTTAACACATTTTAAATTTACAAGTTTACATGAATTATAAACTACATGTATGCCCTCAATAAAGAATTGGCTTTGATGAAAGTTTGCATGTTATGGCATAAAATATATTCATACTAACAAATATTTGTGACATTTTTTTGTGCCACTAAATTTTTGCAAAAAGTTGCTGTGCAAAAATGTAAAGTCACAAAATTTCATGTATGTAATAAGGTATATCAAATTATTTTGTATACATGTACATACACATGAATGTTGACACGACCTTTCTACCCAGCCCAGAATATGACATTGTGCTGCTGTAAGGGTTTCTAAACAGCACATCACTGATGATAATATTTCTTCACACCGATGTGCCTGCCATGTGAATGAAATGAAATACAAATGCAATCACAATGACAATACCATGGGTTGTCTGAATGTGATTGGTCAGTTAATGACACAGTTCCATTGGCCATTTAAAGAAGCTCTGACAATTAATGCAATGCATTATCATGCTAGTCATTGCTATAATGCTGTGACTAAAGCCTGGTTTCTATATGATCTGTAACAGTGGTCAGCAGAGACGTCAACACTTGGACTTTGCTATGCGTGAGATTTTCCCATTTTTCAAGAAGATTACAGCAAATATATGACGAGGAAATCGCCGCAAAATGTGTGAGACTTTAGAGAGAATGTATGAAGAAGATGGAAAAAAGCAGGCATGAGACAAATGCCAAATGTGTGAGTCTCATGCCCAATGCGTGAGAGTTGACGTCTCTGGGTCAGTAACGGTCTGCGACATGGTCAGCATCTCAGTGACATTGTATAAATTGAGAATTGAGATAAATTTTTGCCAGCATTTTGTTAAGCAAAAGTCTCTAAAGAGGCTTAAATAGAGTCCACCAGGCCTCTAAAAAGGATAAAAGTTCTCCACCACTGGCAAATTTTCATTGTCCAATCCCTAACGTATGCCTGGCCGCAGTGCATTATATCTGAGTACCTGTATTATTGTGAGTGTATTAAATGATATAATTTATGTGTACGTACTTTGATGAGCAATTTAGGTCTTTCATTCTTTAAAGCTTTTTCCTTTCATTGCTTGGTGTCATTCCTCTGTATTTCTGATGTCATACTGGAAATTCCAACTGCTTGGCATTTCTTTTTTGAAAAAAATCATCATAGTTGATAAATTTTTGCCAGCATTTTGTTTTGTGGGATTCGCTAGTTGTCTGCGATCACTCATATATAAATGGAAACACTTGTCTGTGAAGCCATTGAAGAGGTTTGACAATCACACTGCAGACTGTCACCGACCATTACAGATCATTCGGAAACCAGGCTTTAGAGGCAACACTTTTTTGATCTTCAGCATTTCTTATCAAACATTGACTAATCCTAAACAATTAAGGAACTTGCATTCACATTTGGTGCCTGCATGAGTACAGTACCTACAGTAGCAAGGCTGCTGGAAGGTAGCAAACCTTCAGGGGTCCAGCAAGAATTTGGATAATTTAGCTCAGCGTGAAAGTTTATTAGTGTCAAAACTGTTAAAAAAGACAAAAAAATTTGTTGGAAAAGCATACCTGACAAGTTTAATTTTGCAGCAATTTTTTACTTTATTTCAGTTTTACATGTGTAAGATTTATGCAGCAAGGTGTGAAAGAAGGAGACAAAACTGGGTTGAAACTTGACATCTCTAAATGACGTCATTCAAGTCGGTGGAGAGCACGGCAAAATGTAGGGTGTCTAGGTGCATGCCACCTTAGGAAATTTTCAAAACCTGATGTTGCAAGATTGCTTCTGGCTGCCTGCCATTCTCAGTTAAGTGCATTTATAACAAAGCAATGCTCTGCAGATGTAGGGTGCAGTTAAAAGAGTGCTTGAAAGATAAAACCCTACTTGGCTTGAACGATGGGGGAGGGGAGGGGGCTTTACCCCCCACCCCCTGCTGCGCCAGCCTTGCCTAAGTATCGTCACAAAACTGTGGGTACTTCTGACCACTGGTGCCTACATGGGTAAAAATGAAAAACAAATGAAAATGAATGAAAATGTTATATTAAAATAAATGCAGACGTTTGTGTGTAGAATTCCTGGGCATTTACAAAAATTGTGTTCAGATTGGTGCCCATGCCCAAACTGGTGCCCAAGTACAAGGTCTTGACCTTGTACATGTACCTGTGCTCAAGCACCATCCTCATATATTCACTTGGGCACGTACAAAAAGCAGTGTTCATGCTGGGGCAGGCAAGGCACTGTGTCAGGCACTAAGTGTGAATGCAGAGTTTAACAGAATAAAATAAAACCAAATTGAGCCAAAGACATACATTCAACTTAGACATATTCTTAGGTTTCTAAACAAGTGAGTCTGAATTGCTTTCAGACCTGACATGGTCCAGCTGATGGATTATTACCTGAATTGCCCTGTGTGTCAATAGCAACACCAAAGAAGAGAACATACTCAGTAAGTGATGCATGGAGTAAATAGAATGCGCCCATCCACCCTCCAGCATTGATGAACAACCATTCACGTTCTGTTTCAGGAAGTATGTGTCCAGGGTAACGAGTTTCCAGTTCTTTTGCTATTTTGGCAAATGTTGTTTCAACGTTCCCTCCTACAAGTTCACAAGAAACTAATTAGTGTGTACATAATTACTAAGGATGGAACCAGGTTGATGAGAGGAGGTGTCACCATAACTGTCAGGAGAAAATGGTACGTGTATTTCCTGCATTTTGGAAGTATTTCCACATATATTCTGCTGACCAGAAAATACTTTCTTGGACACAAATTAAAAAATTGCTACACAGGCAGCATTCACAAGCACCCAACGAAGCCCCTGGATGTGTCAATAATTGTGTGTACATTTTAATTAATACCTTTCTGAATACTGTAGAGGCAACTTTATACAAGTTTAGCCATATAATAATATTGCTAGACAATTGAAAAATATGTTAACAATCTTCTGAATGATGAAGTTTTGAAAAGTTATTTTGAAACATACATTGTAGTGGAAAAACCAGAACAATGGGTTTTAGTTATTTCAATATCAAAATGTTGTATATACAGTGTAAACTTCTCTTGTAGGATTTTGTTCCATGGAAGACAAGATTATCAATAGGAAAGTGTGCTTAGCTGGGAAAAAATCATATTATATGTAAATGCATACATTAGGCAGGAAGAAATCCTAGAAATATAGTACAAGAACTCAAGACTGATATCAAATGCCAACTGGATGAACATTGATGCAGTGCAAACAGAAAACTATTCTGTCATCTCCGAGCTAGATACTGTATAGTTATGCAGTGTTATCAAAACCTTACAGCTGGTAGACTTGGTGAAAGTGAGATGTGTTCTAATAACAGAACCCAGAAAATAATCTGAGTCACTGACAGGAATTCAACCCATGACCTTCAGATTGCTGGTCAGATGCTCTACCCACTGAGTTACTGGAACTCATGTGGGGAGCTAGGTTATGTGCCATGTCATATGCTATGCATGGAACAACTTGCCAACTAAGGTGCATGAAGCTGGAGACATTAAAGCCTTCCAGAGACTGCCAAAAGACACAAAACTACAGTAGCCTCAGAACCAAATTACAATTGTTATATCTGCATGCAGCGATGTTTAAATTTTTACTGAGTTTTTACAGCATTCCAACATTAAGTTTTGGGGTTAAGTTTGAAGTTACATGTAGTGTTTGGGATTGGGATTTTAGTATTTAAGGTTTGGGGTGAGCAGGAGACTCATGCATATATAATCTCTATTACACTCTAATTTATCCAGCAGCTGGTCATCTGCATACATATATCACTCCAACTTAAACCAATTGTTTCTTCTTCAAAACCACACTGTATGCTTAATGTATAATGCTGAATTCTGTGCCCATTTTGCACTGCTTTTTACTACTGAAATTGAACATCCTCAACATTTTTAGTATCAGTTCTTTTAGTGTTACCAAATTTATGTTTTATTGTTATCATATAGATAACTGTCTGTCTTAACTGCCTTCACCTTTTCTTGGCTGGTGCAATACTTTCACCTGTGACCATGTGCCAAACAGAAAGCAACCCTTAGGAAACCAAACATATCTTTTTACTGTCTCCCAACTATCTTAAAGCTATCTCACCCTATCTTTTTCCTACCTTTTTCTAAATGTTTGCTATCTGAACACTATC
>JANVCK010231945.1:0-10100 GCA_026546655.1 Epizoanthus illoricatus | reverse complement strand
CCCCCCCCCACAAAATCAAATGGTCCATCCCTTCCTTCACCTCCCTAACGCTTCTGCTCCCCGCCAGTCTGGCTAAGCTGTTCCACATGGCTCTGAGTGTTTCTCTGGTACCGCGTATTTGGCTAGAACTCGACTAGTGGCTTGCGATTGACTGCACTCGAACTTGGCTCGCGAAACGACATAACCCTCCCCAATACCGTATTTGGTTCGAAATTGGGTGAAGTTTCAATTTTGGTAAAAACGGACATGCGGAATAACGTTCAATATCCCTCGCCATTTCAAAGCGGAAGTGAAAGCAGTGCATCATCACTGACCATGAATTTCCTTGTTCAGCACACTAGACATCGTGTAGGAAGTTAATAAAACTCTTTTAATAGATTATAATAATTAAACTAATTAAATTAAATTACTATAGTGCAGTCTTCCCGTCCTTTCATGCATAGATACATTACTATAGTGCAGATTCCCGTCCTTTCATGCCGTTTAAAAAAGTCAGTAAGTTCCGTCAAGGTCCAAATATGACTGTCAAAAGTTCACCAGCGTTTGTGGACGTACATAAGAATTCTTTTGATCAATATTTTTTGTTACCTCGAGAACATACCTAAACAAAAGCTGTTGTCCAAAAACCAAGATTTGGTGACACACATAGACGTGATCAGCCAGGAAAATAGGAATGACTAGTACTTAGCCGCACTTCACTTGGTCATGTCTGATCGATAAGACTGATGCAAATACCTCCACTTCATTTAATCGCCATGCAATCGATAATTAGTTGACTGAAACACTGCATAACTTTCATTTCTATACTGGTGTTTCTATTTGATAAGTTTACAGTTCTTGCAAAACACTGTATTGCCAACAGTGATATCGATAAGTCCGATCCCCTAATAACCGCTCAATACAAGCCGGCAGATTTATCTGTTCAACAACAACAACTTTATTTTGTATATATACAAATATACAATGAAGGAGGAAAAAAATGCAGAGTGTATAGTGTAAGATACCGGCAGTCTGAAAAGTAGTATTGGACTAATCGAGTCAGAGTGCCGCTATTTCAGTGTATTTAGGATGGCAATGTGTTGGTCGATTATAATGTGTTCCCGGCCACGAATTCTGGGGTACTAAATTTAATTAATTACAAAATACAAATATACGAAATGCACGCCAAGAAAGAGAGAAGAAAGAGAAGGGAAAAAAACTTTTGAAGCATCAGTACTGACAGTTAAGAATGTCAGTTTTTATTTTTCCTTGAAAGAAGATTTGCAGAGGAGTTTGTATTCATCATTGATGGAATTCCAAGTTATTTCTCCAGTGTAACGTAAAGAACATTTCCCGTCATTTGTCTTGTCCTGTACGTCTCTTTTCTCTTTTATAACTGAGTAAAAATGTTTTCTAGTTCTCCCCATAACAGGTTCAAGTTTTATCCGTGTCTTCCTGGCTTTGCGAAGCTCTAATATGGCGGTGGACCGTAGTCGGGCTGTTGCGGTAGATATGGCGCCTGTCCTGGGTACTGAGTCGGCTGTGAATAAGCCGGCATCGCTATATTTTGATGTGGTGGTTGTGTTCCAATAAATCGTGGCCTTCTGTTTTGAGATCTATTAAACGCGCTACCACATATACAACAAGACGCACAAACGACGACGATAACGACGAACACGATGGATCCCATAACAATTCCCATAATCACTGGAATGGTAAGCGGGCAGTCATCCAAACTGGCCCTGCAGTCACCAGACTCACAACAAATTGTACCAGTTGGACATTCGGATTCAAGCAAGCATGACTCGGTGACTCTGGGTAAAACGAAGGCGACAAGAAACACTTTCAAGAGCACAAAAATCACCGAGCCTTTACACGCCATCTTCCCTTCAGTCTGGCTGCAAGTAGTTTGTATGTACTGTATTTGTCGGGTGTGCGGAGGATAACTACTTCAATGGTGAACCTGAGTAGCCTTATATAGTGATTCGTATGATTCAAAGTTGAGATTTTATAAGCTTGAAATATTTTATTACAGGAAGCGTTCAGTTCAGTGCTTGTCTCACGAGGTCACGCCGAGACAGCTCGAGATGTATTTATCATCGACATTCCGGTGGGCGTGTCTAATTTCACCGCCCCGCCAGAACTCAATACGTTCCAACTAACTTGAAGCTCACTGATTGGTCGATATTTCTAGAACATCCCTAAGTCCCCTCTCTTATAGTGAGACATGTACTTTGTTTGGCCCCAACAAGTCAAATGTTGTTGCCAAGTTCTCCTTACCTGTTACCATACGATTCTTTGATAATAGAATAGGGGAATTTCGCAATTTATCTGAGAAACCTTCGCTGTGTATCAGTGATCAATTAATTTATTCTCATTAATGGACGCCATTTATTATTGTATTGATATTGCAAGGAGAAGATAAATAATGATAAAGTCCTAATAATGAAAGGTTCAGGCCCAGCATTATTATTGTTTGTTCAGTTTGTTAAGCAGCCATGCAGTTTAGAATCTGGTAATTGAAAGTATTATCAATATTGGTTGTTGTATTTAGTTTTAAAAATTTAGCTTGAAATTTGCTTCATGCCTTTATTATTTTGTGCTTTTGGTGCTTATCGTGTGTGTCAGAATGGCATAATGTATCTAGTACACGAATCGATTACAGCGGTGTGTTTTCATACTCACATAACCACCACAACAAAAGCAGCTAAGTACAAACAATTTCTTAGCCTTCCAGGTATCTCCTTTCACTTCTGTCAGAAACTATAACAACTTTCATTAAGAACAAAATGTGATACTTGAAAAGTGAATTTTGTTTGTGGACCTACTGGAAAAGAAAGCAGTTGGTTGTAGATGTTGTGAAAAAAACACTTTTGAGAATATAGATAGACAAAGTCACTGCCTTGAGAAAAAGAAAACTGCGGTGGGGGGACCGCGCTATTTTTATGGCGTTCCTCTAGTACTCGTAAGACGTACGTACGTATAGATCGATTCAACTGCCGGTCTGCTGCTTTTGTGATTTCTCACGCGTATTAAGAATGATAACTCAAAAGTTTAATGTGTTAGATTCTAGTAGCCGATGGCCTTAAACTACCAACATTTTGTATATTTTTCTTTGACCAAAATGGAGTTTGTGAATCAAATTTTGAGCTTAACAAACCATAGTTGTCCCTAATATGTGAGAAACCAAAAAAGTGAGAGAACCGGTTTAGACAGAGGCAATTGCAGTTTCACTTCTTCAAACCTGACCAAACAATTCCGCGTGAGTCCTTACGCTTAGTTTTTCTGTGAAATAGTGCATAAAATTATTCCGTTTGAGTTTGGCGTAGTTTGCACAAAATATGCTCGACCCTCAACTGAGCGGATGTTAAAACAGTTGAGCACGAATTTGAGCTCTTTGTTCAACAGAGCAGACCGTGAAGAACACTTTTATTTGCTCGGCAAGAATAAAAATTGGTAACTGTCGAAAGATATATATATTTAGGAGAAAAGTAAACACTCCACTTAAGCGCCAATCGATTTTGTTTGGAAACAGCTCATAACTTTCTTTTGGTGTTTCTATTTCGTTTAATATTAATAGTTGCAAAAACAAATAAATACATTACTCTAAATTTTAACGCTACACAGCTTGCATAAATCTGAACTTTTAACACAGATAAAACATGCCTTTGTTGTCTCTTTTGCTCCTTTCTTCAAGTGAGGCGCAAAAACGGTTGAAGTTCCTCTTCCTTATCTGTTTAAGTCGTCAAAGTAGCAGTGAGCTTCTATTTCACGGAATACGGCGGTGGATATATGTCTGGAGTTCGCGGCAGGGTTGTGGTGGAGGGGATATTAAGCGGGGTGTGGATACACTGAAGGCAGGATGATGAACCGACTAAGTGGTGGTCGACGCAACTATTGAGTTCTGCATGGACTGATAAGACGGCTGTGATTCAGCTACAGCTATGACTGCTCCTTGTCGATGAGAGCGATGTAGCGGGTAGCAGTAACACATACAGCAAGTCACAATTGAGACTAGAACACAAACGAATATTGATACTCCAATAATAATTATAGTTCCTGTAATAATTGCACTGACAGTGTACTCGTTCAGGCAGTTTCTCAAACTATACACGGACTGATAAGACAGCTGTGAATCTGTTACTGAGGTCCTTCCTTGTCAACAGCGATCGCACATACAACAAGTCGGCACAATTGCAGCTATGAGAACAAGTAAGTTTGATACTCCAATAACAGTTCCTGCGATAATTGCACTGACAGTGTACTCGCTCGGGCAGTTCCTTAAATTGTACATGCAGTCGCCAGACGAGCAACAGATTTTTGCACCGGAACAGTCAGAGTTCAACACACAACTCGTAGTATAGGGACAGGCAAAGTTCCAACACGTTCCACCGCAGCAGTGCTTGTAGATAGCACCAGTACACTCGTAATCAGTGTAACATGACTTGACGGTGGGCAAAGCCAAAATTCCCAAACAAGCTTTAATACGTCATCTTTGTTTCAATGTACACAGACAGCAAACTATACATTTCCTGATATCGGGCGCCAATCTTATATCCAGAGCCCAGGTTTCCTCGGCCAACGGTAGAGCGAATACGCGCATTCGGGTGCCGAGTCCTATATACACCATTCCAGAAGCATACAAAAGGACTGGACCTGTCTGCCCAAACAGTCGTAGAAAACATCGCTGCAAGTATTACTAGTTTTAGATGAAAATATAACACACAATCATTTGCATGTGCGAGTTTATTCCAGTTCGGCCCGATTATCCTTTGCAGATCTTCGCTTCCCTGCCAGGATTAAAAACTGGAAATTACTTTGTTTCTTACATCGTATAGACGACGGAAAAGTAACGTTTATTATCAAAACACAATGGTGCGAAACGTTTGATGAAGTGCTAGTTGCTGGGATTGTTTGGGTAGACTTGCCCATTAATATCTGGAGTTGCAGTATAATTGAATCCATTCGACGTGATGTAAAGCTGAGTACCGGGAAGTTTAATAATCACTATGCATGCAGAACTGAACACTCCTCTAAAGGCCCCGTTCAAAAGGATTGACATCGTCCAACACTGGTCCAATAATGTTGGACAATGTTGAACGATGTTGGGTGGGGGTTTAAACAAATGTAACACTGTCCAACAAGTTGCATGAAACAGTAAAGTCAAAAGGATTCTGGGATCGATATTTACCCACAATCGTTTGCTCTCTGTCATCTTGTTGTGAACGACGAGTGTAAACATGACCAAATCTCCATGGATACAAGTCCAAACATGCTGTGACATGGTTCATCGAACACGAGCACAAATAAAGATTGGACGATGTTGGATAAGAAGTTTCAACCAAATCAAACCTGATCCAACATCACTGAACATCTACGAGTGTATAATGCACCAGTCAAAGTAAACCCTGACCCCCCCCCCGGGATATAGGTGGGGATTGGTTCTGAATAGCATACCAAAACGGACAAACTCCCCACCATATGGGGCCATATTGTTTGGAAAATAGGAAAAAATACCCCACCCCCTTGGGCAACAGAAGGTATTTTCTTTAGAGTCAGTTTTACTTCTGAGTCAGCATAAAACATAATTTCTATTTTGCATAATATCCATTTCACTGATGAAACAGCTCCGCATATTCTTCAATTGAAGAATGCCGAACGCCGGCACTTCGAAAGAACGCTTTCCATCTGTATTAAAACAGCAAGTTTACTTGTTTTCAAATGGCTGTAAAACAAAAAATGTGCCCAAATACTTAGAACCTAAGGGTCGATCTTTTAAAAAAAATCTAGCAAATCAATCGATGTATTCATTTGAATAACAATAAAAAGGATTGTACAAACACATATCTGGTCACCCTTTCTTCCTCCATTTTGAACGAGTACATATAATGCTCAGAGTTCTTTGCACGCCTTATCTAGATTTCCCAGACATCTTTGCAGGAAGAACGGCCGCCATCTTGGATTATCATTCAATCCCCTACCAAAAACCCCACTGCTTCGGACAGGAATGACAAAACACGCAAATGCCCCACCTACTCGGAACAACAAAACTTGCCAATGAGCTAACAAATTCCCACCAAAGTCCCACATGTCCTGGGGTGGGGGGGATCGGGCTTTACTTTGACTGGTGCATAAACCAGCTGTTCAAATGGATTCAACACGTTGCACCCAACAGTGTTTGTTGTTGTTGGACCAACATGTTGGAGCCGTTTGACGGTACAGAGTGAGGGACCAAACCGGAGCACTTAAGAGGAGCACATGTGTGGCCGAAAATCGATTTTAAATTTAAATGAAATAATTTACGAAATAACTTATTGTATTTCTGTTGTGAACTTTCATCGGAATTTATAGCATTTTTTTAACTTACAAACAAGCGAAAAAGCCATCTAGTTTTGAAGAAAAACCTAGATATATATAATTGTTGTCCAAAAACCCAAGAACTTGCGTGTGATATATTATATCGTCGTACTATAACATCTGCCCTTGATAACATAAAATCAACAGCATAAATATATCAATGATAACCAGGAACAAGTAAATATCCTGCATTAGCAGGGTTACACCTGAGTATTTGTACTGCGTATAACTTCCCCAGCTGGGAATGGTGCTGTTGCTGGCGCTGGTGCTGCTGCTGGTGCTGGTGCTGGTGCTGGTGCTGGTGCTGCTGCTAGTGCTGCTGCTAGTGCTGGTGCTGGTGCTGGTGCTGGTGCTGGTGCTGGTGCTGGTGCTGGTGCTTCTGCTGGTGCTGGTGCTGGTGCTGGTGCTGGTGCTGGTGCTGCTTTTCTCAAATAATTATAATAGAGATAAAACGAATGGTATGGGACTGTTAATGTCTTTCCAAGAATTCATTTAGAAGTAATTTTATTTAATTGTGTCAAGCTTGTGGACAGCGATTTTTTGTTTTTTTGCCAGACAAAGTTAGTGGAACAAACGTAGCTTTGTAGTTACGCTTTATTTATTTAAACTAACGACCGCACATTGTAAATGCAAAATGTTGGGTTTGGCTACATCTTACGATGTCATAACAACAAATATTTAAATCCTATTAAGTTTATAGAAATCTAATAATTCTTAAAATCATATATGTTGTTCGGGATTAGAAATAGAAAGTTACTATTAACTTCCCAGGATGTCAGAATCTATGAAAGTGCACAACAAAGAGAGTGATATATGTGGTGTAGTATTAACTGGTTTTGTGATAAAATCTTTAGTTTCAGATATATCGAAAATTCACATACTTACTGATGTGATTTAGTTTTTTGAACACATGAGCTTTCGTCATCTGTTTAACTTCATTTTAGGCAACTGCAGCCTATAAACGAAGCACCGTAAAAGATTACTAATTAACGGAGTTGATGTTGACGAAGGTTTGGAAAGAGCTCCTGTCAGCAAATGCCGAATACATTTTAAAGTATTCGACGGCCCAGCTGAGATTTCTGAAATACATGCAGTTACTGACAATGAAGATTTTATTAAGATTTATTTGAAACGGATCTTAAAAATAATATTGAAACGCACAATTACGATCCACAGACTATGGAATAAACTTACACACAAAGCGAATAGAGGAGGCATGTGTCATGTGATGTCATGTTTGTGAAAATAACTGTGTAGGAAAAGAGTTGCACGAATTACTCGCGATAGAAAATTGTGTTTCACAAGAGGCTAGTCCAGAAGGGACACTGACATCAGATTCTTGTGATGCGTTTCATGGATTAATTGCAGAAGAAAATTTAGTTTCACTGAAGGCTAGTCCAGAAGAGCAACTGGGATTATACTCTTCTGACGCGTTTCATGAATTAATCGCAGAAGAAAGCTTAGTTGCACTGGAGGCTAGTCCGGACGGGCAACTGATATTGGATTTTTGTGATGCATTTGATGAATTCACTTCAGAACAAAACTTACTGTCACTGGACGCTAGGCCAGAAGAGCTACTGACAATATGATGCGATAATTCTAGAAGAATACTTAGATTCACTGAAAGCTAGTCCGGAAGAAATTAGTGAACTTCCAGCATTTTCACAGGGAGTGTAGCCCGTGTCCCTACCACTACCTTCATTACTTTTGCTTTTGACAAAAGTTACACGAAAAAACCTACTCATTAACTTGCTCAGTTGCATGACTTGCTATGTTTTGGGCATTGCACCAAACCCTGCAAAGCATTCGACAGAGGATGCTAGTGCGTATTCATTAACGAGCTCTCAAATGAAACAAATGACTGGTTGGCAAGGAAAATTAAAGCTCCGTTGTCAACTATATTTTTATGCCAGAAGAACAGTACTTAGAACATAGCATTCTCGTTCCCAGAGTCTTGCTCGGTCATCTAACAGTGCCCACGTTATATCATACAGCGGTATTTGTAGGTGATCAAAGGCTCTGGCTTTTCTCAGAAAATATAGGTCCGTGATTGGCTTAAATAAAATCCAAGAAAATGGAGGTTGAAGTCCGGACGGAAGTTTAGCAATCTTCAGAAATCACAGAATAACCGCCACAAACCATAATGTAACGAAAGAAGCTGACAAGCATCGTGAACACTCGTTTGTATGAAATTTACCGTTAGAAAGTGGTTGGTTTTTGTGGTTTAAGATCTTAATGTTGTGGAGTAAACCAGAGCCTTTGATCACCTACAAATACCGCTGGATAACAAAACGTGGGCAATGTTAGAAGAGCAAGCAAGGCTCTGGGAACGAGAATGAGAACACAGAGAAAAATTGTGTGTGGTTGATGACGTCATCACTTCCGTATGTATCATAACGTCACTAAATGACAAAACTAAAAATAACTCGCAACCCTTACATATTTCGCCGACTTTACTCTGAACACAATCCTGTGCATCACTCGCAAAAAAGCTTGAAGTGATTTTCCAACAATTTATTCACGAACTATTTATTATCGCTATAGAAAAGATTACGCTAAAGACATAGAACATGAATTTCATTGTTTTACAAAATAACAACGGCAACAAACTTAAAATTTCCTTTTGTCCTTCTTCGTTCAGGTTAATAAATCTCGATTTTTTCCAATTTTGGTTTCACCACCGCCACAGTAGTTTCTTGTTTCTTTCAACTATAAGTGTTCTTCAGAACGACAAATAATAAATATTAATAAACTATGCTTCACAATATAATAAAAAAGTTAAAATTGTAAAACTATAAAACTATTAAACTGTAAAACTGTTAAAACTATGATGCTGTAAAAATTATATCCAAGAATTAAAAAAACGACGGAATAAAAATGTTTTGAGTGATTTCTTAAAATTACAGAGTAGATTATCACGTCTGATATCACTCGGTAGTCCATTCCACAAATATCTCGGAAATATGGAACTGAAACTCAAAATGTGACACTGAATTATTCTATACTTAGCTCCATAACACTGACTAATTCTCAAAGAAATTTGTTTTTCGAACTGGCATGGACACGGCATTCGATATTTTTGTTTTCTTTGTGTATAAACTGACAATTAGTGTGACGTTTGCTTGGATATCATTACTGGTGAATGTTAGCCTAAATATTAGAAATTTTCATTGCACAGAAGGATACATTTTGGATGTACGGAGTTCATGCTGCTGTAGTGAACAGTCTCTCCTGATTTTAGTAAGTCTAGCCCGTTGACAGGAAAGGGGTCTTGTCGATTTCATGCTAATAAGCGCTTTTAGCGTATTTTTAAAAACTCTGTTTATTCCACCAAATGTCTTGGCAAGTGCTGCTTTGATGAATTGACTAAGGTCTCGCAGTTAAACATGATAGGATTTAGGCGAAGAAATACGATATGGTGCTTGTTACGCCATGCACTAATTGCTGTGAAAATGACGATCAAAATACCCAAGTATGGCCTTGTCCATTAGACCCCTTTCTTGGTAATGAGCTACAAATACTTGGTTTTCAATTTAGTTTCATAGTTTACAATAATTATCGCAACAATTTTACTTATTAATAGCAAGGTAAACATATATGCTATAAATGTATGTGATACATGCTTCCAAATATTACAATATTTGCTACCCAGGCCAATTAGGGCATGGGTCAAGAACTCTGAAAGACCCCCTGCAATGATGAACGCAGATTTATTCACTCTTTTGTTTTGCAAATGCTTTCGAATAATCGGAGTCTCCGAAGTT
>JANVCK010231934.1:0-10100 GCA_026546655.1 Epizoanthus illoricatus | reverse complement strand
AACTGATAGCAATAAAATTAATTCCGCCTGTGAAATCTTAACTTCTTCTCTGAATTTCAAAACATGTTTCTTCCTGACTACTGAAAAAAAACTTATAACCTTAATCGGCCTAAACATATTCCTAACCCTAGACCTAAAGTAAATCATGTAACACTGAGTCTTTGAACTTTCGAACTTTGAACTTGGCTTGTCTTCCGACATAACCCTTCAGATACCTACTTTTGTCAACAAGCTAATTACATAGGATTATTAGTCCCACAATAAAACATCGAGAAACTTGACCAGCAATTCATGTTCCATGTCCACAGACGGTGTGAAGAAGGACTGTTGCACAAATACATCCCTCGGCTGCATCGGGAGTCGAACTGGCGACATTCAACACAAATGACCCAACCAGTGTTTGTTTCCCACAGAGGCATAAATAATACACAACATAACCTATTAAAGGAATCCTGAAGTGAAAAACACTTTGCTGGCAAAATGAAAGAACTTGCTACACTGAATTACTCTGTGAAGTTTTTGGTTTCCAAAACCATCACACCAACGAGACTGACGGAGAAAAAATTTTCCCCATTTTTGCATTTTGACAATCGTGGACTCGCCATCTTGCATTATGACGTCAGTGAGTTGCTGTTCCCAGGCCCAGGCCACGGTCAGTCGGACGGTGCACCTATCAAAACAAACAAGATGGTGAGGGGACTGGGAACGGAAACTCACTGCCGTCGTTAATCCAAGAGTGTCGAAATGTAAAATAGGGAAAAGTTTTCGCTCCGTTCTCGTTTTTGTCATGGTTTTGGACGCCAAATACCTCACAAAGTAATTCATTCCTTTAAGTAACATGCTAATTTAAATAATGACCGAGATATCGAAACTGTATCACTTTGCTGTGGTTGGATTCAAGCCATACATACGCTATCAGTAATGCACTGCCAATACTCGGATGGCTAGCGGTACTGGACGGAGGGTGGAGATCCTTGCACGCTCCAGGGCAGGCACACTTGTTACTCAGTGTGGCTGACTGTTAAAAGACAAGTGGTTAATACTGCTGTTCAGTATAAAAAATAACTATCAACAAACTAGGCCTACCAAAAAGTTTCAACAACAACAGTAGCAGTATGTAGCTCCGGCAGCAACTATCTACTGTTACGACTACTTTACTGCCGCTACTACTACTAATTCTTCTACTACTACTACTACTACTACTACTACTACTACTACTACTACTACTACTACTACTACTACTACTACTACTACTACTATTGCTAGACTACTAATACTACTAAATAAATTACTACTACTACTACTACTACTGCTACTACTGCTACTACTACTACTACTACTACGACTATTACTACTACTACTGCTACTACTATTACTATTACTACTACTGCTACTACTACTACTACTACTACTTCTATTACTGCTACTACTACTACGATTATTACTACTACTACTGCTACTACTATTACTACTACTACTACTGTTACTACTACTACTAATACATAACTACTAAGCTATTAATACACTACTACTAAACATGCTAGTTTCTTAAAATTGGAGGTTTGAAATTTTTCATAAAATTATTTTTATACTGAATTTTAAAAAGTAATGAAACCCCACTAACTACATATCGCAGATTTGCTACAGGAGTTGCATCGTTCAGAAGCATTTTCACTACAAGAGATTTAACGGTTGCATTTTTAAACTCGCTTTAGTTCTAAGAACACGCACAATTACAATTATTATTTCTCCTAAAGCATAGAATCAACTATGAATATACGTTGCCTGTTCAGTGCTCTTGCGTGCATCTTCGGATCGGAAAGGAAGGACAAGCTGTGACGGCTTCATGGTCCAATAGTAATTTAATTAAGACCTCGATGAGCTTGCCTTCGTTGTAAACATGGTAAATTGTTTTGTTTCTCAACAAAGGTCAGACGATATTTTCCAACCAGCCATTTTTGCTAATTTAAATAAATCATTTTATTTTATTCCTTGAAAAAATAAGCCCGAACTTGGAAAAATGGCGTAACTGCTGTCAACGCACAGTTTCAACAAAGCATCCGGTAGTCCGGTATTAAAGTTATTTTTGGAAGTGTTGTTTTAAAACTAAAGATTTAATTGAAGAATGTTTATTCCAAAGTCAACTTTAGAAAACTATCATGTATAGTAATATAGTAATTTGATGGGATATACAGAGTAATGGAGATACATGTAGCTTAGTCGGCTGTTTCAAGCTTGCCAGATCATGTTATTTGGACCTGCTTTGTACACCATAAAGGTTCAAATCGTGAAATAAAAAAGATATTTTTCCTTTTTAAGTCTTGTTTTTCTTTAACTGAATTTAAATTACTGGCCTGGGCATGGCCTAAGTGTGACCATACAAACGAAGGCTCTTGACTCTTCGAAAGTTAATTTGATATCACATTGTAAACAGAGGACATCAATGGGGGGGGGGGGAGTCTTCTGACCGGTTGACGGATAAAAAATTGCTTTTTGACATTTAACTGTTTTAAATATTTTAGGCCGTTTCGACGGTTAATGTTGATTGAACGAATTTTGACGGTAAAAAATAAAGTCGTTTTGGCGGTTGACGGTAAAATTTGAGGCCGTTAGACGGTTGACGGTGAACCCCATGCATTAAGACCCTCTAAACCTGCTAAAACAGCTACTGCCGAGGGCTTACATCAGGGAATCAATTTGATAAGCTTTGAAGAAAAACAGCAAGCTGCCAGCACGCGCCACCTCAAAGTTGTGTCTTGTTTTATGGTCTTATAACTGTTCCTGTTGTCAAATCTGGTATCAGCTATGGGATTTATCTACAGCAAAACTCACAATGTACGTGGATGTAATTTCGAAGTGAACCGACTGGACTTAGTACAGCCGCCAGTCAGTTTCACAATCTCCTTCTAGCGAAACAGGACCCTAGTCATACATGCTCTGACTCTAAGCCGGGCTTTGCCGGGTGATAAGTGCGAGCGAAGCGTGCATGAGCCCGAACCACTGGTACCCAAGGCCGACTGATAAACAGCCGAGAACTGAACTGGAAACAGATTTCGCTCATGCAGTTCAGCTAACGAGTCCTTAAAACTACTGGAAGCATCTCATACCTTGATTCCCTCCAACAGCTCATTAAGATTTCGAGCAAAAGAACTGCAGCTATGTGAAATTCCATGATCGGGTCTTGGAATCAATCACGTTCGTTTCTGCGAAGGACGTCTGGTGCGTGTTTGATATCTGGCTAACCAGTATAATGTAAAAACTCTCCAGTTTAATTTGTCATATACGTATTAACCACGTTTGAAACCTGACATTTCCGGATTTAACGGTATGTATTGATTTGGAGATTTGTTTTTCTTCTGTGATTTTGACAGATCTAGAGAATACATTCGCTGTCAACAGTCTTTTTTTAAAACTTAAAGGTTGGCAAAGGCGCAACACAATAACAGGATCAAATTATGCGGGTCACGTTCAGTCCCTTCATTGTATTTAAAAACAGGGCAGATTGCAGAGAATCGATATATAAAGAAAGGTTCGATAGAAAATATCTATAAGCATATTCGTATAATGTCTCGAAGAAAACTACTGCCAACTCATGATATCAATTCGAGTGTTCTCGGTGTTTCTGTACCTTTTCATATAAACATATTAAACATGACCGACCTCAGCCGAAGAACGTCCTCATCCTGTGACGTATGTTGGAGACAGAAACGCCTAGAGTTAGAAAGACGTGTGCTTAGCTCACCACTGACTACAACCACATTATCATAAAGCCCGGTTGTCATATGTCGGGAAAATCCCAGACGATATGGGATTTCGTTTTTTCCCAGACGATCCCAACTTATGGAAACACGACATTGTAATTGTACCCGATCATCTGGGATAAATAGAAAACGTTTCTATTTTCCCGACGTGTCCCGGCCAGATTTCTATGATATATAATCGGCGATCATTCCCGACTTATTAAAACATAAATCACGACGCTCTGGGATGTCAGTGTTATATTTAGCGACTGTTTAGCTCGGAACCAAACCTCTATAATCTACAAAACTGCTCACGAATGAAAATGGCGTCCTGTTCCAGACTTTGAGCGAGAAGGCAGTCGCCGACAACTTTCCAAAATCGTGAACATCTGGGATGGTCGAGAAACAGCGAAATCGCCGCGTGCTACCGATAATCGTGCCGAACTGGCTCGACTGTAACACGTGACTATAGCACGACTGTGGTTCCAATTATTGGTTTTTTAAAATTCAATCGAATTTAATTCGAGATTTAATAAATCCTTAAAAATAAGGGACGGACCATTTGATTTTGTGGAGGGGAGGGGAGGGGGAGTGGAAGAATTTGTAACAACAAAATTTCCACGAGCCGAAAAGCCAAAAAAAAATGTTTGCACGACACAAAATTATAAAGACAAAGAGAGGGAGAGGGAAAAGCAGGCCCATTCCAGCCTTTCCAGGACAAAAAACAATTTGCCCGCAAATCATTCTTCCACTCCCCTCCCGCGATATCAAATGGTCCGTCCTTAAAGAATTTTGAACAGTGGAGTTAACGAATAAATCTAAAATGGCAGACGCAGAAGAAGACGAAGACGACATACGTATTTTTATAATTTATGAATTTAATTCGACACAACGATAGCACGACGTTTGAAACCAATGAGTCTGAAGAGTCACAAGTTAGCTTCCAAATTTCGTTTTTTCAACAGTTTCTCAGTTTCCTAACCCTAACCCCAACCCTAATCCCAATCCTAAACCTCACCCTAATCCTAATCATAAATCTCACCCTAATTCTAATCCTCACCCCCAACCCAATCCTAACCCTAATTTCATAATACCAACTACTAACACCAATGTTTCATGAACAAAATGAGTCAATGAGTCACGAGTCAATGGGTCAATGAGTCAATGAGTCACGAGTCACGAGTCAATGAGTCAATGAGTCACGAGTCAATGAGTCAATGAGTCACGAGTCAATGGGTCAATGAGTCAAGAGTCAATGAGTCACGAGTCACGAGTTACGAGTCAATGAGTCAATGAGTCAATGAGTCACGAGTCAATGGGTCAATGAGTCAAGAGTCAATGAGTCAATGAGTCAATGAGTCATGAGTCACGAGTCGATGAGTCAATGAGTCACGAGTCAATGGGTCAATGAGTCAAGGTCAATGAGTCACAAGTCACGAGTCGATGAGTCAATGAGTCAAGAGTCAATGAGTCAATCAGTCAATGAGTCACGAGTCAATGAGTCACGAGTCACAAGTCGATGAGTCAATGAATCACGAGTCAATGAGTCAGTGAGTCAGGAGTCACAAGTCGATGAGTCAATGAGTCAATGAGTCAATGAGTCACGAGTCAGTGAGTCGATGAGTCACGAGTCACGAGTCAATGAGTCAATGAGTCAATGAGTAATGAGTCATCTTCCTAATTGTCATCTTTGGTAGTTGGTTCCTACCCCCAACCCTAACCTAATCCCAACTCCAACACTACGTGAAACTGTATTAACAGCCGAATCTGATCTGCACAGCCACAACAACTACACTCTCCTAGGTTGGGCCAAAACCTGACTACGCATGCGCTCAGCCAATTTACCTAAGGAGGTTGACGTCATCAACCTCACCAATCCCTTTTCTGTGCACCAAACAATGGTTTTTATTAATTAAAACCCCTTAGCCTAAAAGATAATGAAGAAACTGAGTTTTAATTCTCCTTAGCAGCCAGTCGTTTTTTTATTTGAGAGTCCCCTCAATTGGATAAGTCTAATAAATAATCAATTAATTAATTAGTTTCGGTACAAAAAAAGACGAGAGGCTTCCCCAAAACTGGAGGATTAGAAAATTACAGTGGAATTGGCCACAGGTTGCTCCGTATGTCTAAGAGGTGCTCCCAATTACTTAAAAATTGTTTATAGAAAACCGAATCGTTGCTTTTTTAATTCTTACGACAGCAATTTATCAATATCTGTCTAGGTAGTAATGATGCACAAAACGTAACAATAAGAATAAAACAGTAATATGTCTTACGGATGAATAGCCGAATTCTACCAACTAGATTCATTATATATCGGTGGGAATCGCGCTGGTAAGGCGAATTTCAGCGACGTCATATCTGTCGTGCTTGGGGCTGACAATTTAGAGAAAGTCACTGCAGAAATTAGTATTATTATAGTTAGACGGTTGGGTAACTTTATCTGTCTCTTACAATGCTAGACAGTCATTACGGGACCTGAGACACAAGATTTCAGGCACATCGAGCATACCGTTACTTACACACATACACGTTTATACGGTCCTGAACACGAGTCCAGTGCCAGTGGTCAATTTAAATTCATAAAATAATTAAAATGTAATGCGTCCTCTCATTGGTTGAAAATCAGGTTTTCGTTTTCATGCAATGGCTGTGTTGAGCTGCGTTTATTTGATAAACAAAATGAAAAAACAGTTTACTGTTAATCACAATGAAAGTGTTGTTTTATTTTTTAAAAACTAAACATCCATAACAAGTTTACGGACTACCCATCATCTCGGCAAATGCACCGTTGTTTGGTAATAAAACCCGGACGACACAAATTTTCAATGCTATGAATAACAGAAAGAGCAAACAACCCTCTCTCCTGCCTGCTTCAATGCTAATTTTAAAGTTAACAATATCTTCGCTTAAGTTAAAATTAGCTTTAAATTTAAACCCAAGTGAGAATTCCGGGTGCAAATACATACAATTTAGCCCTTTAATGAAAGAAAAGACAGTGTCTTTTGGAGTACTACGTGGTTGGAATTAAAACCACGACTATACAAATAATTTTACAGTTTCCCAGCTCTTATGTGACGGAAGTGCAGACAACAACTTTTCCTGTCTCAATGCTAATTCTTAAATTAAAAATATATTCATTTAAGTTCATGTTTGATTTAAATTAAGTCCCAAGACCGAAGTGAGAATTCGGGGTGTAAAAATATATGTAATATAGGGCCTTTTAAAACACCACGTGCTTGGCATAAAAACATGACAACAATGAAACGTGCTCGTTGGACGATCAGCGATTGTCATGTTTTGGAATAAAAGGGTTTACTAAGGGATTAGCCATTTTTTGCATTGATCTACACAGATGATAAGGGTTCCATATATATTTACCAGTTTGTGAATGAACAACACACTTTTTTCCTGAATGGTTTCAATTTAGTGCTGAGTGTTCCCACAACTGATATGCATAGACCAACAATCAGGATCAGTTTCACCTGTCGCTGTGTAATGTAACTAGGCAGCGGTGAACCCCGGCCTAAAACATCTCCAATCCTACGGCTGCAGGTCTAGATTCGGCCAAGTGTATTAATAGTCAAAAGTATTAAAACAAACAGTGCCAGGATAATTTATCATCTGCGTTTTTCCTATGTGTTGTGACCTCTCACTCTGATGTGAAAGGTACTTTCAGAACACAAACCTTTGCTTTCATTTGATTGGTCGCACTTTGTGGCATGTTTCCCCTATGTATTGAGAAGTATGACATTTCATTCAGTTTTGAAAGACAATCAGGAGTCAAACGGTTGATAGTACTGATTAAGAGCTTTCATTTGAATGGTCACACTTTATGTTTTCTGCTATATGTTGAGAAGTTGTGATATTTCACGTTGTTTTAATTGACAGCACTCTCAGGATTCAAAGGGTTAACAGTACTCATCAAGAGCTTTCTATTTGTTGATATTATTAAAAGTTGTGACATTTCACCCAGTTTTATAACACCACTCTTAGGACTCAAAAGGTTTAATAGTTATACCGCCAGTCAGATAAGTGTCGAACAAGCATGCAGCAATGCTGACGATAAACGCTTTTACCATCGACTCATATATTGTAGGTTTCAACCGATGGACACTGTTGCATATAAATAAACAGAAAGTTGATATCCCGCACTTTATATCTTAGGGCACTTTTCATTTGTCGGATTCTCAAAACCGTATCTAGCCAGACTGCTCCCGTTCCGGACGGCCAGGACGCGAGAATTTGGTGACTTTTGGCGGGAAAAATGCTCGCGCGCGCCTGGACGTTTCCATTTACAGTGGCCGGGACCACAGCTCGCTGAGCTGATCTCTATGCTCTACTTTAATTACGAAAATTTTCGGAAGGAATATTTTTTAGTATACATATTTTATAGGTGATGCAATTAATTGCAATTTTAAGCATCTTGCAACAATCAAGCTTATGAAAATAATCACCGGTGTCACGCCAATGGGCAGAAGAATTCAAAGACATTTAGTCACTTCTATCGTCTTCCTCAAATTAATTTTGAGGGAAGATTAAATACTTACTTTCACTTTGCTTAGCCCCGAGTTCTGTTTTACCTCTGAGTATGTCCTGTAGTTTGTTGTTTTCAAAGTGAACTGTCTAAACGACAATGTATTCAATACATTTGATGATGTTTACTTGCTATATTGCATCAGGGTGAAACGTTCGAAATTTCAAGCAAAAAAACGTCCGAAATGTGTCAAAAAACGTCCGAAAGGTTTTCGTCCGAAGTTTTCCTGTCCCAAAATTTTCGTAAAGTATTACAATATGTTTGAAAATATAGCTAGGATCACATTTCTGAGAGACATACGCCACGTGAACTAAAACTGTACTTCCTTGCACGAATACATGTTTTCAATGTATGTTGGTCCATAGCTCTGTAACACCAGAACAGATTGTAGAATTAGCAGACAATTTGGCCAAAATCTTATGCCTTATGACACTGAGAATAGTAATCAGATTGATAAAACTAATAAAAAACTATGTCAGTCGAGTAGTGTCGGCATAAGCAAACGGTGATCAACTAGCCACTGTACTGGCAGCTGGTTCGTGGTCGTTCGTATAGTGGGCTTTCGTTCACTTTATATCATTTGGAAATGGTTTGCCAAATGCATCTTTTTCCTCACGAGGTATTTGTTTCGACAGCTGGAAATGATATCTGCCCTTTGCTTTTACACTAAGATTAGTAATCAGTTTCCGATGTCAATGTAGTTGTTGACTTTATCATGTATTTATATGTAGATATATGTACTCAGACCAGTGGAATACTTGCGGAAGATTCACTTTGCATCAAAAATGAGTAATCATGCCTGTTTATAGGTTAAAGAACTGAAAGCACGCTGGGTTGTGCATTATTTTACTTTTAGTGCCCTGTATTTGTCACAGCTACACGGTGGATATTTCAAAAGGCGGTTACTTCTAAAGAAAGAAATATACAACTAATATGTTTGTGGTTATTTTTTTGAGATAGTGGTTTGGTATATCGCAGGTTGGGTGAAGACGAAACGCCGACAAAAATCCTTTTTACAAGTAGTATACGCCCGAATCATCGGCCCCTTTATTCTCATAACTAAACATTCTTTCTGGGCCTCAATCAATTCCGTATTTGTTTTGTAAATGTTAATATGTACATTTTTGGAACCATGAGGTTCAATGATATATTTGAAAATAATGAAAATAAAGAACGCCACGTTTTTCCTTTCTCATAGAGATTATAAACCAAGTTTGACAAATTATTTTTCTGGTTCATGTTAATAAATATATTAACAAACTCATCAACGTGGCTTTACTAGGCTTGATAAGATGCCGCAATATTTTTTACATAAATGGAACGATAATCCATGAAAAAGTTAAGAAATCTAATCGAACACGAAACCTATTCAACAGAGTTTCTTTTCTTATTGACAAACGTTTCACGGCGATATTTAACAGGAAATCAGAGTGTTTTTCTCAAAATATCAAGAAGTGTAGGTTGCAGGTACATAATGACAAATTACCAAATTCATGAATAAACAAATTAAAGTACGACTGTAAATATTGCTAAATATGTTTTCACTATTCAATACCATATGTGTCTATCAGAAATATGGCTTCTCTGTTTGTGTCGTATTTGTATAGTATTTCTAGGAAGACGTGCCTAACAATCTACCATCCTCTGTAACACGTATTGAAAAAAATGAAAGCAATCGTGAGGTTTAGCTCCCCAGCTGGCAAAGGGACAGACCATTTGACTTTGTGGGGGGGGGGGGGGGGAGTGGAATAATTTGTAAAAAAAGGAAATTTGCACGAGCCGAAAAGCCAAAAAAAAAATTCACGAAACAAAATAATAAAGAC